>SNQJ01S0057111.1:63789-79110 GCA_010110895.2 Picea sitchensis
GTGCTCACATATAACTGGTTATAAATGAAAACAATGGGTAATGAATAAATGTTGAATGCTAATTGATGAGTTTTTATGCAAGAGGGAAGTTTTGGGAAAAAGAGCCCCACACTCATTCACCCCTCCTCTAAGTGTGGTAGGTGTGTCCAACAGTTTCGTGGATGAGACAATGATTGGTTACACAAGTTATTGTAACAATGGTTGATGTGACAGTGACAGTGAGAGTGATGGTGATAGTGGCAATGATTGTGGTAGTGACTATTGATCTACACTTACATTTCACGACAATTGGACGAGGTAAGGAAAAGGGGTTTTAACCTCCTTCCTACTGGTTCCAAAGAATCAGGGAGTTGGAGATTCCTTCAGATTGGAGCCTGAGAACTAGGTGGTTGTATCCATCTTTAGGTTAGAGCCGGAGAACCCAAGAGGTTGTAGCCTCCTTCTGGTTGGAGCTAGAGAATTCAGAGAGTTGCAGATTGCTTGAGGTTGGAGTCTGTAAATAAGGGGTTTTAGCCTCCTTCCAATGTTAGCTGTAGAATTGGGAAGTTTGTGCTTCCTATGAATGAATTCTTGATATATATAAGAAATAATTCCATGGTTTTATTCCATTTAGGTTTCCATGTAAATACTGGTGTACTGTGTTCTTGATGTGATGTTGATGTGATGCTACTTATGATTACATGCTTATGATATATATATTGAATACAATCATAGATGATACATTGATGATAAACTGTTGAACATTGTTGATCAAGTGAAATAATATATATTGTGGTTAAAAGTGCTATAAAGTGCTCATATTAATTCACCCCCCTCTCAATATTCTAACAATTGGTACCAGAGTTGGTTCCTTCAAGGAAACAATTTAACCACTGGAAGCTAGATCATGGAGTGGATTTTGAATGGAGCACCAATGTTCAATTGTCAGAAGGGTATGAAGTATGAAATGTGGAGTATTAGGATGAAAACATTTTTAAAATAACATGGATATGATAGTTGGAAATCAGTTGTGACAAGATACAAAGAAACCTCCAAAGACTGTAACCAAGAAGGAATTGAAAAGGAACAACAAAATAGAAATAGATTTTATCTTGGAAGGATTTCCTGATTCAGTAAAGGACAAAGTGGGAAAACGTTCATTAGCTAAAGAACTCAGGGACAAGCTGCATAATATCTATTCTTCTCCCATCACAAAGTCAGATATTTCAAGTAGAGAACAAGAGGTTAGTTTCTCATTGTGTCAGACAAATTCAAAATAATAATATTGCGAAGTCAACATAAGTGTGTATTTATGCTTTAATTTTGAAGAAGTAGGACATATTGAAAGTGAATGCCCTTATTTGAATATTGAAAGTGATGAGACAAAAAATTCCAATGAAATTTAAAATGAAAAGAATCATGAAGCAAAATTCAGTCAACGAGAAAGAGAACTTGAAGATGAAATAATCACATTGAATATCCAACATGAAGAAGCAAAGTGAAAAAAAGAAGTCACGAAGATTTAGATGATGAAGAAAGACGAAGAGGTTGAGAAGCTTGATGAAGAAGTGGTGACATTGAGAGTTAAAATTTTCAAGCTCAACAAGAACGTTGAAGAGATAGAAACATCCACATCAACAATAGAGAATGAAGAGAAGCATTCCAAGTTGCCAGAAAAGAAGAATCAAAGAAGAATGAGTATAATAGAGATACACATTCAACAAGACCTACCACATTTAGGGAGCAAAAAATATTCAACCATAATTAAGGGATCCAAAAAAGAGAATATTATGATCAACCAAGGCAAGAATTCAAAAGGACTACACCACAAAGAAGATAATTCACTCCCAAGTATGTAAATTTATTTTATGGTAATTGTTTTTATTGATCTAACTTTGGACATAAGGTTTCAGATTGCAGGGGTTATGGAAGAAATATTCAAGCAAGAAATGCTTATGTGGCCCCACATCACATTGAATGTCACAAATACCATAACTATGGACACATAGCTCGTGATTGTAGAAGCATGATCGATACTTATATGAAATAGAACACTGATATCATATATAAGAAAGTATGGAAAATAAAATAAGAAGAACAGGTGAATAAAGACCAGGTCCCAATGATCGCAGGATTAGCAATAGTACGGGATGAAGACAAATCTAGAGGGAAAAAGGAAATCGTTAGATGCAGGAAGGTTTGGAGAAGAAATGAAAAACAAGAAGAACATGTCCTAGAGATCACAGGATTTGTAGTAGCATGAGATATAAAAAAAGAGTAGGTGAATAAGGAACAAGTTTAAGAGATTGTACTTTCAGGAATTGTAGTATGAGATCAATCCATAGGAAGAAAGGAAGAATTCAAAATTCAGAGAGATGATGAGTCTACAAATGAAGAGGAATATTACTCTACATCAAAGAGGTTTTTTCCCTCATCCATCTGGCTTGGAGACTCCCAGTAGATATGTATGTTGAACAGGGAGATTCCATGCAGTAGACACTAAAGATCACAGAACCATATTTCAATCAGTATGAAGTGTTTACAGAGATAGATTCAGAGTAGTAAGATAGCAGATTCAAGATAAGTCTTTAGAATAGTACAATGGCAAATGGGTCATAATTATGGATAGTTGAGTAGCAGATCTATGGACAATGTGTGTCACATGGACAAAGATGGATTCATGAGATGCTTAGTAGGTACAAAAAGTGTGGGTCAGAGAAGATGCATAGAAATGTATTTACAATTGAAATTAGTGGAATCAGTTGGTCACATAAAGGCAAGTAGTGAAAGGCACAACATAAAAGAGAAAGAGAAACCATCAACATAAGTTATATCATCAAAAGGAAATTGTTGAAAAGAATGGTCAAGTGAACATGACAAGTAAATGAAGAAATCAAATTTTGAATGTTTTTTATATACGTCAGTGAAATTCAAGAGGAATCACCAATGGACAAAAAATCCAAAAGGAAAACATGTACATGAAGAACTATATTTGATCTACACAAGATATTGTAGAGAATTCAAGGGGAGAGAGATGGTGTGGTTATGGGACTCGAAGTTGATTGAATAATATGGACATGAAGAATAGTGAATTTTTTAGGTAAGACTATCATAGATGGATAATACACGTCATTATGTTTCTGATGATATGTGGTACGTCACATGGTTCCTCACAGTTGAGGAGATATGGCTTTGTGAAGTTAGATGACCCTCATGAATATTATAGAAGCCCCTAGAAGGTCAACAAAGAAGTCAATTATTCAAGAGGCTCCTAGAAAGTCATCAAGAAGTTTACTATTAAAAGTGGTTGCAACTAGGAGTTTATTGTGGGTAAAGTTGTTGAAATAAGAAAATAATTAAAAATAATTTAGTTGCAACAAGAAATGGCGAGTTTACTAATTATGGGTAAAGTAATTGCAACAAGAAAGTGGGTTATCCCTAAAAGAGGGAAGTTGGGTAAAACAATTAGAAGATGACCTCTAAAGGAAAGCACTTGGAGAGTATAAATAAGAGAGAAAGAGACTCCCATTAACACCTATTGAGAACATTGAATATCTATCTTGTGAAAGGTTTATTGCAGGTACTCATTGATATATCTAAAGTTGTGCAAGCCCGAGGAAGCGAAGGAAGGTTGAAGACAAAGTTTTGCAGTTATAGTAGAGAGCGGGAAAATCATGAAAAAGCTTGATAAGGGTCACCCGTTTGGGTTAGAAGTAAACATCCTGTGAGGCATCCTTGCATGACACATATAACCTGTCACATGAGGCCTCGCTAGACAACCCCTTTCATCATGCGAGAAAGTGTCATATCTGAAGGATGAGAGGTGGTTCAGGTTGTAGAGGTTGAGGTGAGGCTACATGAAGTTTGACAATGGTTAGGTACAACATATCTATCTATAGGATCAAAAGGTATGTTATATGCTTATTTTTAGTTGGATTATGGTGATTGTGTGGGATATGGTCATGGGAGATTGAGCATTCTCCCTGGAGGGACTATTAGCTATATGGTACACAAATATCCATGGTATTTGGTCTATGGATGCTATGGTTCGTTGTTAGAAGAAAAAATTGATATATATTTTAGGTATTTGCTTCTACATGGTTGAGGTATGGTATTGTGAGCTTGGGTATTCTACTACATATGCTATTAGTTGTATGGATCTTACTGTAATGAATGTTCTGAGGAAGATCTGGTGAAGTACATTGCTGATATACTTAGTTTGATCTATTGACACATCGTGTGGTGCATTGTGAGAGACATTTGTTAGTGGTATTGGTATATGATTGGCTTATGAGTGGTACATGTTTGAGGGCTTTTGGTTGAGGTGTGTTACTGAATTTATTGGTACATATTGAGGCTGCACAACAATGAAGATTTGATGCATGGTTAATGTGAGGGTTCACTATACATGGTTTATGGATGTTTTTATATGTATGGCACATGATTAGAGAGACAAAGTTGTACATTGTTTGAGATATACACTTGTTATAGTTGGTATGAGATCTATGTGATCATATATGATTGGTTGATGAGATTAATCTGATAGGTTGTTGATACAGGTTGTGACAGGATGTTGATGTACATGTTTGATGTGCATGGTTATGGTACAAGATTGATACTTGGTATATTTGATGCACTTGTTATGGTACATGGTTGATGGTACAGGTTGAGGTACAATTTGATGCATGGTTGATGCATGGTACAAGTTGGTACATGGTTGAGACACATATCATGTGATGGTATGTGGAGATATTGGTACATGCTTGATAGGGGCACGTGTTGGTGATGTTGAGCATATGGTTTGAGAGATGCTCTTGGTGATCTTGGCATGAGTTGCATGAAAATGAGAGTGGATATAGTTTCGTGGATGAGACAATGATTGGTTGGACAAGTTTTTGTGATAGGGGTTGATGTGACGATGACAGTGACAGTGACAGTGGCAGTGATAGTGATAGTGGAAGTGATTGTGGTAGTGACAACTGGTCTACACTTATATTTCACGACAGTTGGACATGGTAAGGAAAGGGGGTTGTAGCCTCCTTCTGATTGGTGCCAAAGAATCAGGGATTTGGAGCTTCCTTCAGGTTCGATACGGAGAACTAGGTGGTTGTATCCACCTTCCGGTTAGGGCTGGAGTACCCAGGAGGTTGTAGCCTCCTTCTAGTTGGATCCAGAGAATTCAGGGAGTTGTAGCTTCTGTTAGCACTCTGTAAACTTCGTTTAGTTGAGGAAACAAATGACAAAGGCAACCTACAAACCAACTTTGAGGCCATAAACTAGCCTTTTCGACTTGGAGAGGGCTCTCTCTGAGACTTTGTCTTTATACATGTTATGGATTTAAAATGTTGGCTAGATTTAACACTTTGTTACAATATTTCTGGTTCTATTGGAGAAATAAAAGCGAGACCTTGGGCTATGGAGTCAATTTAAGAAGAAAATAGAAACAAATGACTTAGTGACTGAACTTGAGAGGATAAAGGCTAAATAAGCAACAATCTCTCGGTTAAAAATCGTAATGTGTGGCGGGAGAAAAACACATGAAGAAACTCAGAGAATCGCTGGGGATGAATTCATAGTTCACTTAGAAGAAACAAAGTCATCTTAATGGTGCGAATCTAGAGCACCATGCAGTGAATTCTAGATTCGAATCACGTTCCTATTTAGGTAAAAATTACAGATATGAATATAAGAACACAGGAGAACACGTACGCAAAGAGAGAATACATTACATCAGACTACCACTGTTAGAATATTTTTGTCAAAGATTCAATACCTTTGCATTAAATTTCAATCAAGCTCGAAAGATACATCAATAGTCTTTGTCTACACTATTTTTCCAATCAAACCGACTTACATTGCAAAGAAGAAATATATAGACCAGGGTGTCCTGCTCAAGCTAACCTACTTTCTAACTACTATCCCTAGGAATTAGACTATGACTATTTTCTGCTAGATGACTCTTCATATGGCACTTTTCTAAAAATAGAAACTGACTGTACTCAGTCGCATCATAACCGCTCATCTTTGCCATGACGGTAAGGTCATCTGTAAGATATCGTCGTTAGAGGGTGACGTGTCGATGGTTTACTCTGACAGGGTATCTAGTCGATCAAATGCTTTGTCAGACTCCTTCCACCCATTGTAAAGGCCTTGATTTTTCTGCGCGATCGTTTGCTGAAGCGTACATATGGCGGGTGACTTCATACCATCGCAGGTGTTTCCAAAATGATGACCCCAGTTAGGGAATCGATTCCTCTCTTCAAACTGTCGTACATCCAACATGCACCTATCATTTTCAATAGATAGGATTCCAACGTTGCATGTTGTATGATTTCCACGTGGGTATCTGTCAGAGTCTGTACTCCCTGGTGGAAAACAAGACACAGGGAGACAAAATCCGTTCCATGTTGAAAAGACAAAAATGGAGTTGGTTGATCATGCTTCTATCTTCATTTGCAGTTTGGACATCCACAATGTTCCCCTGAGAGACCATTTGCGACTTTTCATATTTATTTCTTGCCTTTGCAGAACTGCATTCCATTTCAGCTTCTTCTACACGCTGGCCAGAGTTGCGTGGACGTTTTCCAGTGCCATCCTACATTTCTTGAAGTGCTTTGCATTTCTTTTGAAATCCTCTGTTATTTGTGCAACTGGATGATTGTATCTTGGACTTCCCTGAGCTATCTCTTGAGCCACGTCACGTTTCCCTCTCAGCCTTGTGGTGCTGATGCCTCGAGGGTCTTTGTTGCTAACTGCTGTCTCAGTTCCTGGTTCTCTTGGTGCAACTCAACAATAGCGAGCTTTTCTTTCTTTAGCTGCTGCGACGTTTCATGAATATCTGTTCCTTTAGTGTCTGTCCTTCTCCTTCTATCGTAGGCTTCTCGACTTGGACCTTCGATAGGTTCTAGCCAAATGACGCACATGCATAATTCTTCGACGATCAAATTTGCACGTGGCTCTTTCGGGACCTGGGCCTCCCCAATCTCTTTGTTCTTTCTTAGCCTGCCCCTCTTCCAGGGTATCAAATGTTGGTGTGATGTGGGTGCCAATGTATTTCCTTCTTCCATGGTCCTTCTTATGTTTGCCTCTGCATGGTGAGATGTTACTTTTTTTTCCAGTAGAGGGGAATCCTCTTTGGGGTCCCTGGGGATGCCGACTGAGAGTAGGAAAGAATCCTAGTTGTTTCCCAATTTCCTCAACTCCTCAACTATCAACAATTTAATCAACAAGACATGATATGGTTTCTTCTTTGACTGATTTGTATCAACCTGAACGCCGTATGCCATTTCTCGGAGGCTTTGGTGCAAGAAGAAAGACAGGTTTAATAGTATCCTTATTGTGAAATGCATCAAAAATCTAATGTGATGTGGGTGAATTCTGTCAAACGTTCCTTCACAGGTGAAATATTTCCTAATCACTCTCAGGAGCTTCCGCAAAGGTTCCTGCAGATATCTACTTGGAACGCCCGCTTTGAATTTCCTATTTAAACAGTCTGGTTTAATGAACTCCTCATAGCATAACACATCCAAAGGCATGCCTTTAGAACACCTTTCACCGCACGGAGGGATCTCCGTGGCGGTTGACATATTTCCTCTGTTACCTAGAAAGTGACTCCCACAATTACTGTGCGAAATCCATTGAACCTGAGTGCAAACTACTCTGTGAGTTTTGCGTTGAACCCTTTGACTTTCCTACAAAATACCATGCATTCGAACTGCTCAAATGATGCTCTGACGTCCGTATATTCATTTACCAAAGTCAATTTTTGAGGTTCATGCCCCACATTTCTGCCACTTCACCCACCTTTCCTTATGTTATGAGATGTTGTCAAGGTGCAACGCGTATTTTTCCTGTGCGCGGAGGATTTAGCATGGAACCAAAGTGGTGATCTTGCTTGATTTGAGTTCATGATGTAGTGTAAGGCAATCGACCTTCCAGCCATGAGAAACTCAGGACTCGTAGGAAGAATTGCAGACATAACATAAACTTGGCTGCTGAACAAAATACATGCATAGAAAACATAATTTATAACTGAGTGGGCGAGAGATGGAATCATGCCAGGGGACACTGAATCCATGGTGACTTGAATTTTCAAAGCAAGCCGAATATTTTCACAGCACATCTACGCGAAGGGTACACTTCAGTGTGTGTAAAGTACAATTGATAAGAGTTGTAGAGTATACGTGATACGATCGCCATGATTTTTCACTCTTTCCGACTTCATAATGAGATGATGATGGCTATTACATCTGCTAACGTGACTTCTATCTAACAACTTGCCTCAACTTTTGGCACGTAAAACCTTCTCCTCTGACAAGACTTGAATCTTTGGGGAAAATACCTTTACCACTTACACATGTTTTGGTTCTGGCATCCCTTCCTGACTCCAAGGGCCAATCGACCACTTGCTAACTTCAACTCATTCGCTATTTGGTACCTGACCTCACATGCTTTGACACACAAACCATGACTAAACTAAGACAGAGTCTAAGAAAAATGATGACGTTAACAACTTCCTTCAAGTTGGAGCCTCTTAATAGCGGGTTGTAGCATCCTTCCATTTGTAGTTGGAGAATTGGGAAGTTGGTGCTTCCTATGAATGACTTCTTGATATATATATATAAGAAATAATTTCGTGTTTTTCTCCCATTTGGGTTTCCACGTAAATACTGGTGTACTTTGTTCTTGATGTGATGTTGATGTGATGCTTCTTATGATTACATGCTTATGATATATATATTGAATGCAATCATAGATGAAACATTGATGATAAAATGTTGAACATTGTTGTTAAAGTGAAATAATATATATTGTGGCTAAAAGTGGTATAAAGTGTTCATACTAATTCACCCCCCCCCTCTCAATATTTCAACAATTGGTATCATAGTTGGTTACTTTAAGGAAACAATTTAACCACTGGAAGGTAGATCATGTAGTGCAGTGTGAATGGAGCACCAATGTTCAATGGTTAGAAGGGTCTGAAGTATGAAATGTGGAGTATCAGGATGAAAACATTTTTAAAAGAACATGGATATGATATTTGATAATCAGTTGTGACAAGATATAATGATACAAAGAAACTTCCAAAGACTGTAGCCAAGAAGGAATTGAAAAGGAACAACAAAATATAAATGGATTTTATCTTGGAAGGATTGCCTGATTCAGTAAAGGACAAAGTGGGAAAATGTTCATCAACTAAATAACTCTAGGATAAGATGCATAATATCTATTCTTCTCCCATCATAGAGTCATATATTGCAGGTACAAAACAAGAGGTAAGTTTCTTATCATGTCATACAAATTCAGAAGAAGAAGAGTGCAAAGTCAACAAAAGTGTGTATTTTTGCTTTAGTTGTGAATAAGTAGGACATATTGAAAGTGCATGCCCTTATTTGAATATTGAAAGTGACGAGATAGAAAAGGCCATTGAAATTGAAAAGGAAAAGATTCATGAAGCAGAATTCAGTCAACGTGAAAGAGAATTTAAATATGTAATAATCACATTGAATATCCAACTTGAAGAATCAAAGCGAAGAAAATAAGTCATGAAGATTCATATGACGAAGACAAAAAAATAGGTTGAGAAGCTTGAAGAATAAGTGGTCACATTGAGAGTTAAAATCTTCAATCTCAGCAAGAACGTTGAAGAGACAGAAACATCCACATCAACAGTAGAGAATGAAGAGAAGCATTCCAGGTTTCCAGAAATGAAGAATGAAGAAAAGAGTAAGATTTATGCATAAGTACTCAAATGAGGGAATTGTGGCCAGGAAGAATCAAAGAAGAATGAGTATAATAGAGATACATATTCAACAAGAACTACCACATTTAGGGAGCAAAGAAGCTTCAACCATGATGGAGGGATCCACATAAGAGAATATTATGATCAACCAAGCCATGAATTCAGAAGGACTACATCACAAAGAATATCATTGACTCCCAGGTATGTAAATTTCTTTTATGGTCATTGTTTTTATTGTTCTAACTTTGGACATAAGGTTGCATATTGCAAGGGTTATGGAAGAAATATTCAAGCAAGAAATCCTTATGTGGCCCCACATAACATTGAATGCCACAAATACCATAACTATGGACACATAGCTCGTGATTGTAGAAGCATGATCGATACTTCTATGAAATAGAACATTGATATCAGATATAAGAAAGTATGGAAAAGAAAACAAGAAGAATAGGTGAGTAAATACCAGGTCCCAAGGATCACAATATTAGCAATAGTATGAGATGAAGACAAATCTACAGGGAAAAAGGAAATTGTTAGATATAGGAAGGTTTGGAGAAGAAATGAAAAACAAGAAGAACAGGTCCTAGAGATCACATGATTTTCAATAGCATGAGATAGAAAGTAAGAGCAGGTGAATAAGGAACATGTTCAAGAGATTGTACTTTAATGAATTGTAGTGCGATATCAATCCAAAGGTAGAAAGGAAGAAGTCAAAGTTCAGAGAGATGATGAGTCTACAGATGAAGAGGAAGATTACTCCGTATCAAAGTGGTTTTTATTTTTATTTTTTTTGAGCCATCTGGCTTGAAGAATCCCAGTAGATATGTATGTTGAACAGGGGGAGTCCATGCAGTAGACACTACAGATCAAAGAACCATCTTTCGATAAATATGAAGTGTTTACAGAGAAAGATTCAGAGAAGAAAGATAACATATTCAAGAGAAGTCTTTAGAATAATACAATGACAGATGGTTCCGAATTATGGACTGTTGAGTAGCAGAGCTATGGACAATGTGTGTCACATGGAAAAATATGGATTCATGATATTCTTAGTAGGTACAAAAAGCATGGGTCAAAGAAGATGCATAACAATGTATTTACAATTTGAATCAGTGGAATCAGTTGCTCACAAAAAGGAAAGTAGTGAAAGGCACAATAGAACAAAGAAATAGAAACCATCAACATAATCTATATCATCAGAAGGATATTGTTGAACAATGAACATGACAAGTAAATGGATAAATCAAATTTCAATTTCTTTTTATATATGCCAGTGAAATTCAAGAGGAATCACCAATGGAAAAAAACTCCAAAAGGAAAACAGGTACATGAAGACCTATATTTTATCTACATAACATATTGTAGAGAATTCAATGCGAGAGAGATGGCCAAATAATATATCAGAAGAGTGAAGATAGGGGGAGAATCCCCAAGGAAGAGTTCAGAAAGGAAGAGCAGTCCCACAGAGAGTTACCCTTTTTTAAAGGGGGAGAGAGATTAATTAGAGGCATATAAACACATAGGAAGTTCAGAGTTATGAATACAGGGGGAGAAACCTCAAGGAAAATTTAGATAGGGGGAGAAGTCCCAAAGGGAGATACCCTTTTCCATTGATGTCAAAGGGGAGAGTGAGAAACATTGATGAGGAAAAATGGTCACAAGGGGAGCATGAGCATTGGAGCATCATTATTTCCATCAATGTTGGTGTTTCCATCAATGCCAAAGGGGGAGATCATTGGAAAATTGGTTTGGGCATTTGGTTGTCATTAATGTCAATCCTTAGAGATTGATGCAACCCTTATATAGGTCCAGAGATGTTGGACATTTGTATGATTGATATTTTTGGTGAGTTAGTTGGGTGCATTTTATGTAGTCTACATGCAACCCTATAAGTGTGGTTATGGGACCCGATGCTGATTGATGTATATGGACATGAAGAATAGTTAATTTTTTAGGTAATACTATCATACATGGATATTATACGTCTTTCCATTTCTGATGATATGTGGTACATCACATGGTTCCTCACGGTTGAGGAGATATGGCTTTGTGAAGTTGGAGGACCCTCATGAATATTCTAGAAGCCCCTAGAAGGTCAACAAAGAAGTCAATTATTCTAGAAGATCCTAGAAAGTCATCAAGAAGTTTACTATTAAAAGTGGTTGCAACTAGGAGTTAATCATGGGTAAATTTGTTGAAATAAGAAAATAATTAAAAATAAATTAGTTGCAACAAGAATTTGTGAGTTTACTAATTATGTGTAAAGTAGTTGTAACAAGAAGTGGAGAATTTACTAATTATGGGTAAAGTAGTTGTAACAAGAAAGTGGGTTAGCCCTAAAAGAGGGAAGTTGGGAAAAATAGTTAAAAGATGACCCCTAAAGGAAGGAACTTTGAGAGTATAAATAAGAGAGCAAGAGACTCCCATTAACACCTATTCAACACATTGAATATCTATCTTGTGAAATGTTTATTGCAGGTACTCATTGATATATCTGAAGTTGCAAAAGTATGAGGAAGCGAAGGAAGGTTGACAATTTTTTTTTGCAGTTGTAGTAGAGAGTAGAAAAATTGTGAAAAACCCAGCTTAGGGTAATCTCTGCGGGTCACACAGTAAACTTCCTGCGATTCATCCCTACGTGACGCATATATCCTATCACATGAGGCCCCGCTAGATATCCCATTTTGTCATGCGAGGCAGTGTTAGATCTGAAGGATGAGAGGTAGTTCAGGTTGTAGAGGTTGAGGTGAGGCTACACAAAGTTTGAAAGTGGTCATGTATAACATATCTATCTACATAATCAAAATGTCTGTTATATGCTTGCTTGTAGTTGGATGATGGTGATTGTGTGGGATATGGTCATGGACAATTGGGAATTTTCTCTAGAGGGACTATTGGATGTATGGTACACATATATCCTTGGTATTTGGTCTATGGATGTTATGGTTCTTTGTTAGATGCACATATTGATATATATTTGAGGCATTTGCTTGTACATGGTTGAGGTATGGTATTGTGAGGTATGCTATTAGTTGTATGGATATTTTTGTAATGAATGTTATGAGGTAGACACGGTGAAGTACATTGCTGGTGCACTTAGTTTGATTTATTGTAACATCGTGTGGTGCATTGTGAGAGGCATTTGTTAGTGGTCTTGGTATATGATTGGCTTATGAGTGGTACATGTTTGAGGGATTTTGGTTGAGGTGTGTTGCTGAAGTTATTGGTATAGATTGATGATGTATAACAATGAGGATTTGATGCATGGTTGATGTGAGGGTTCACTATACATGGTTTATGGATGTTTGTATATGTATGGCACATGATTAGTGCTACATTTTTTGAGCTATACACTTGTTATAGTTGGTATGATACCTATGTGATCACATCTCATTGGTTGATGAGATTAATGTGATAGGTTGTTGATACAAGTTATGATAGAATGTTGATATACATGGTTGATGTGCATCGTTATGGTATAAGATTGATGCTTGGTATATTTGATGCACTTGTTATGGTACATGGTTGATGGTACAGGTTGAGGTACATGTTGGTACATGGTTGAGACACATATCTTGTCATGGTATGTGGAGATCTTGGTACATGCTTGATAGGGGCATGTGTTGGTGATGTTGAACATATGATTTGTGATACACTCTTGGTGATCTTGGCATGAGTTTAATGTGGATGAGAGTGGATCTGGTTTCATGGATGAGACAATGATTGGTTGTATAGGTTTTTGTGATAGTGACAATGACGGTGATAGTGGCAGGGACAATGACGGTGATAGTGGTAATGACATTGGCAATGATTGTGGTAGTGAAAATTGGTATACATTTATATTTCAGGGAAGTTGGACAGGGAAAGGAAAGGGGGTTGTAGCCTCCTTTTGGTTGGTTCTGGAGAATCAGGGAGTTTGAGATTCCTTCAGGTTCGAGCTTGAGAACTAGGTGGTTGTAGCCATCTTCTGGTTGGAGCCAGAGAACCCAGGGGGTTGTATCTTCTTTCTGGTTGGAGCCATAGAATTCAGGGAGTTGTAGCTTCCTTCAGGTTGGAGCCTGTAAATAGGAGGTTGTAGCCTCCTTCCAATTGTAGCTGGAGAATTGGGAAGTTGGTGATTCCTATGAATAAATTATTGATATATATAAGAAAGAATTCCATGGTTTTCTCCCATTTGGGTTTCAACATAAATACTAGAGAACTGTGTTATTGATGTGATGTTTATGTGATGCTTCTTATGATTACATTCTTATGATATATATATTGAATGCAATCATAGATGATACATTGATGATAAATTGTTGAACATTGTTGTTAAAGTGA
This sequence comes from Picea sitchensis, assembly GCA_010110895.2. Taxonomy (NCBI): domain Eukaryota; kingdom Viridiplantae; phylum Streptophyta; class Pinopsida; order Pinales; family Pinaceae; genus Picea; species Picea sitchensis. The sequence goes on from SNQJ01S0057111.1 coordinate 77,834, forward strand.
AAGAATATATATTGTTGTTAAAAGTGGTATAAAGTCCTCATACTGATTGACCCCCCTCTTAGTATTCCAATAATACACTCAAATTCACTGCATGTGGTATTCTCTTTGATTCCTTGCACAAAATACAAAACTGGGTTGGCACATGCAATCTTCCTTTGGTCGGTGCTGCTGCCGATCCTTCCTTGCACCATGTATTATATCATCATGGGAACACACACAATATTGATTTGTGGCGTGCACACAACTTCCCAAAAACCTTGGGTGCAAATAATATTAACACTGTATTTAATGATATGAGATGTTTTCTTGAGTAAACAACAATTTCTTGTAGTCTTTCTAACAATTAATTGTGACAATACACATCGAGTTGCATTATAGTTTTTCAAACAAATGTTATTATCAATTGTATGAAAAGCATCCACAAGTCTTCTAACAATATAATTACTTGTTTATGATATTTGAACTATTTCAATCTCTAAAATTCTCCTAACAACAATCAAACTCTCATAGTTTAATGAAGACAAAAATCAATTACATTTAGCTGCATCAATTTTTAATTCAAAATACTATTTAATAATTTCATATGACTAATAACAAATAGTTCAAATAGATAAATCTTCAAGGGATGCTATACCAATTTCATCCACATAAATGTGTTTAGGATTTCTTTGGCATACACTACTTAATCTAGGTTAGGACAATGGATCTGTATTATGGAACTCTTCACGTCTCTATTGGGGCATAAAAATAGGATGTAACATCCACATAATACATTACAAGTTTGTTGTTCCATTTAAGTGATGACAAATTTCTATAATTGCTGTTCTAAATGCATTTAGTTATGGTTCCTAGGAATCATCACATGAACTTATAGATAAAAGTCAAACCATAGCCAATAATATCACATATGAGAAACTGCATATATGTGCAATAATACCTCTATAGATAAATAAATACTTGTATGGAATTGAAATATGAACAACTGTCATTAGTGACCAATAGAGTCTGCAATTTGTATGACTAGTAGAGTCGCCAACTGTAGAATTCTCATGTGATACTATTAATTTAAGTTGCAAGTGACTCCATGGTGTCGAACCTAAACATAACATTGACAGATCCAAATCCAAACACCATGGATAGATATAAATTCCTTTAGAGAACAAGATCATTATTACAAAACTTGGTGGCTCTAAGGAATTCCCATGTAAAAAACCAAAATGGACAAATCCATATAATTGTAAGTGAGTCTAGACAACTACTCTTGGGATATACAACTT
>SNQJ01S0057111.1:79120-106164 GCA_010110895.2 Picea sitchensis
GACAACTCATTGATCCATCTTCATCTATGCATTCTCATCAAGGACAATACATATTATATTACAGCAATCATCAATCAATCAATCCTTTGACATCAATCAATCACTTGACATCAATAAATGACATCAATCAATCAAACCATTGGCATCAATGACAACATGATCCAACAGAAACTAGATCCACACTCATTCACATGCAAATCATGTCAATATCACCAAGATCATATCTCGAACCATATGCTCAACATCACCAACACATGCCCCTATCAAGTATGTACCAATATCTCCACATACCATCACAATATATGTGTCTCAACCATGGACCAACTTGTACCATGCATCAACCATGCATCAAATTGTACCTCGACATGTACCATCAACCATGTACCATAACAAGTGCATCAACTATACCAAGTATAAATCTTGTACCATAACCATGCACACCAACCATGTACATAAACAACCTATCACAACCTATATCAACAAACTATCACATTAATCTCATCAACCAATCATATTTGATCACATATATCTCATACCAATTGTCACAAGTGTATATATCAAACAATGTACAACTATGTCTCTATAATAATGTGTCATACATATACAAACATCCATAAACCATGTATAGTGAACCCTCACATCAATGATGCATCAAATATTCATTGGTTCAGCCTCAATCTGTACCAATAACTTCAGTAACGCACCTCAACCAAAATCCCTAAAACATGTACCACTCATATGCTAATCATATACCAAGAGCAGTAACAAATTCCTCTCACAATGCACCACACGATGTGTCAATAAATCAAACTAAGTGCACCAGCAATGTACTTCATCAAATATGCCTCAGAACATTCATTACAGCAAGATCCATATAATTAATAGCACCTCTAGGAGAATACCCAATCTCACAAGACCATACCTCAACCATGTACAAGAAAAACCCTCAAATATATATCAATATGTGCTTCTAACAATGAACCAGACCAAATACTAGGGATATGTGTGTACCATACAACCAATAGTCCCTCCAGGGAAAATTCTCAATCTCCCATGACCATATCCCACACAATCACCATAATCCAACTAAAAACAAGCATATAACATACCTTTTGATCATGTAGATAGATATGTTTTACCTGACCACTGTCAAACTTCTTGTAGCCTCATCTCAGGCTCTGCAAAATGAATCACCTCTCATCCTTCATATCTGACACCGCATCGCATGATGAAATGGGTTGTCTAGCGGGGCCTCACGTGACAATCTATATGTGTTACGCAGGGATGCTTTGTGGGACATTTACTATCTGACCCACATGGATGACCCTAATCAGGCATTTTCACGATTTTCCCACTCTCTACTGTAACTGCGAAAATTTGTCTTCAACCTTCCTTCACTTCCTCAGACTTGCACAACTTCAGATATATCAATGAGTACCTGCTATAAACCTTTCACAAGATAGATATTCAATGTGCTTAATAGGTGTTAATGGGAGTCTCTTGCTCTCTTATTTATTCTCTCCAAGTGCCTTCCTGTAGGGGTCATATTCTCACTGTTTTACCCAACTTCCCTCTTTTAAGGCTAACCCACTTTCTTGTTGAAACTACTTTACCCATAATTAGTAAACTCACCACTTCTCGTTGCAACTAATTTATTTTAATTATTTTCTTATTTCAACAATTTTACCCATAATTAACTCCTAGTTGTAACCACTTTTAATAGTAAACTTCTTGATGAATTTCTAGGAGCTTTTACAATAATTGAATTCCTTTTTGACCTTCTAGGGTCTTCTAGAATATTCATGAGGTTCCTCCAACTTCACAAATCCATATCTCCTCAACCATGAGGAACCATGTGGCGTACCACATATCACCGAAAACATCACGACATGTACTATCCATATATGATAGTATTACCTATAAATTCATTGTTCTTCGTGTTCATATTCCTCAATCAACTTCGGGTCCCATAACCACACCTTTGAGGCTGCATGTAGACTACATCAAATGCACCCAACTAACTCACCATCAATNTGTACTATCCATATATGATAGTATTACCTATAAATTCATTGTTCTTCGTGTTCATATTCCTCAATCAACTTCGGGTCCCATAACCACACCTTTGAGGCTGCATGTAGACTACATCAAATGCACCCAACTAACTCACCATCAATGCTAATCATACAATTGTCCAACATCTTTGGACCTCTTCAAGGGTTTAAATCGATCTTTAAGGGTTGACATCAATCTCTAAGGCTTGACATCAATGACAACCAATTGTCCAATATGTATCTTTAGGAATATTTGCAATCAAGTACTATAATGACCTGAAGGATCATGGGTGAAGGTATGGATGATATGGAAAGTTAGTTAGGATTGCCATGATCCAAGAAGATTTGGTGGATACATGCTGAGAGGCATAGCATGTGGATATGGCGTTCACTCAAGACAGTGGAGCGAGGGAGTGGAGTATAATAGTCAGTAGAGTAAGTCATAACATAGCAGATCATTTGAACAAAGTGTCCATGCTTGTAACAGAGAGTCAACTAGAACAAAGAGAGAGTCCCATGTCCAATTTTTTACGAGTCTTGTATGAGTCTGTAATAGAATCAGTAATGTTTAGGAATTAAGGCATGAGAACATAGCACATAACGTAGTTGAAGGAAATGACTATTGAATAAAACATGAGTGCATGGCACAGATCTATGTTATGGGTCTTGTATCTATGTACATTTAAAAGATAATGAATATAACCCAAACTCCTTTTTCTCTCTGTAATATGATATATGTTTTATGATATGAATATGTATCTATTCTACTGGTTAATGTTTATTATTTTATATTTAATTATGAATGAATGAGTGTATTTGCACCCGAGAGGCTTCCTTGTATACATTATCCCTTCACATTTGACACAACACTATCGGTCTATGTGGTTCTGATGGCAAGTCAAGTGAAACCTTATTTGTTCCTAGACTAAACATTGAATATGTCGATGCCTTGGGTTTTTTTTTGGTCAAACTTGATTAACCTTGGGTCTTAAAACCCCCAGCGAGGAGACTGGAGATCATCCGACAAGCCAAAAAATGGTTCCATTGCTAGGTTTTGAAGGTTTTGTATTGCATTATGAAGAGTAAGAATGAGGTGGTATACATATTGAGAGGAAATAGAATATTGGTTATCTAAGAAGGAAGACGAGTTTGCATGGCAAAAGACCAAGGACCTAATAACCAACGTTGAACGCTGGAAATAGAGGTATATCTACACATATTTTCACAACGTCTTCTTTGTTGATTTTCATTATTCAAGGAGGTACTAATATCCTATTTTCCTCACTATATATTGGGCCTTGTCGGTCATGCAAAGTGTAGGTGAATCGAAGATAAACTGGAATAGGGGTGCCAAGAAGTAGTCATAAATATTGTGATACTTAGTTATGTATTATTGCTTCTAGAAAACTATGTAGTAGATGTCTATGGGAGGGTTAGTTAGTTTCCAGGCCCATCCCATATTGGGATATTGGTGGCATACACAAACCATGTCCAATAGGTAGGAATCCAAGTGGAAACTAAAAAATTCACCGAGGGTGGTCTCATTGGTTGTTCTGATGGAGTCCTCTAGAGATGATGATAGAATATCATCCCAATTGAAGGATGACCCCATGTCAACAAAGTAGTATATAAGGGGCATCAGAGATAAGGTGAAATTTTATGTGTCATGTTCTCCATAAAACCTATACATCATTGTTACAATATATTGGTACGTTGTCCTCAGTGAACTGGTGGGATATCCGCCTGAGGGTATTATTTTGGATGTCTTGTCAGGCTTGTACCAGATCTTACATAAATCTTTTTCCTTGTGTGGAAATTTCCTAACAAGATCTTCGCAATGATAATTCTCCTTTCCCTAAGTGATAGTATGAGGCTATGTCAAACACTCAAAATGATGTTATGGGTTGCCCCTTGGAATTGAGGATGTATCTGTTGTCTAATTCTATGTGCCAAACTATCCACGAGATTGTGTCCATACATGGAAAAACCATTGTGTGAGTTGCCACCCTATGTAACCCATATTTTTTAATGTTCCTAAAGATATTGAGTTCATATTCATCTTCGTCCTCTATAAGGAAATTATGTTTCTTAAACATTTGGAATATTTCACCCCACTTAATTGAAATTCTCTTCTCTACAAATCATGTGGTGTCATCATACATAGGCTCTAGGGTGTCTGCTTCCTCTTCTTGGTGGCTTCCACTTGCGGAGGCCTCTTTTGTGGGACTGCATTACAAAGAAAGGGGTCAATTTCTTTGGGTTGTGCAGGCTAAAGGGGAAGAGAGATGGAAAACTAGGATTGTTGTGTATCTAAGAAACCCATGAGAGCTTGATTGTTGATTGGTTTGGGAAATTGAGTGTCAGTCTGAGACCCATCCTTTTGGATTTATAGCCCTAAATCGGGGGTGACTTCTTGTTGATATTTGGAACAACAGTGTCTATGGTTGGATGGAACTTCCAACATCTGCATCCTGTTTGTGAATGGTTTAATTAAAGATAAGTGATCTATGTCATGTGTTTCTCTACTTGTATATTTGTTTCCACTGTGTATTAAATAGTATCTCTAAGATATGTATTTATAATGTGTATGCTTATTGGTTGTTGTTGTGCATCGAATATTATTCATTTCTTTTATGGTGTATCATGAATCTTGATTATTGCATGTGTTTATTTCATGCTTCTTTATTAATTAATTGGTTTCATAATTTTGAATCAGCCCAAGAGGGAAAATTTAGAGGTACCTAGGCATTGGATATATTTCATATCAATATCTGAGCAAATCATTTTGAGGGTTTGTTGTTCAGGTTACGTCAAAAAGTGGTATCAGAGTTGTAGGTTACAGTATCGTGCCTTCAAGGATCTGCTACATGACAATACAAAGGTTCTTGAGAGAAATTAATTAATTGCTATGGGACAATGACGGAGGGGAGAACTTTGTAGTTTAACACTATATTTTTAATGATGGAAATCGTGTCCACGTTAACCTCCATGGGCCCTAGCTTTCTAGTGAAATTTCTCTTTCATGATTTGGGCATCGAGATAGGGATTTATTCCTTCCAATAATATAGTGCACAACAGTTGTTGATCTATCCCTCGCATATATTTCCCATCGTTGATCTACGATCTATATCATTTATTTATACCACATACATCGGGGAAGGTTTTCATAAACTTTTTATAATCAAAATCGATCCTGTGTTACTTATGTGTGAAAAGAGAAATATGGAACCATGCAGATATTATGTGTAGCCTAATTTTAGGTTACCACCTCAGCACCCAATCAATATGCCCAGTCAATGCCTAGTAATCCTTTGTACGAGCCAAATGTCATCATGCGATAGGTTGTATCACCGCCACATGTCATTGAAACATTGGTGCAGGGGTCGGGACCCATGCAAAAAGGAATCAAATCGAACCAAAAATCACTTAGAATGAAGAAATTTGTGCGAGGTGGCCCAGTGCCCAGTGTACCAAACTAGAGTCTAACAACGGGAGTTGGATGGCATGTGTACCCAGTGGCTTAGTGAATCGAACCAGAGTCGACTAACCGGGAGTTGGATAATAGATTGTGTGGGGTGTCCTAGTACCCGGTGGACCAGACCGGAGTCTAATAGTGAGAATTGGATGGAAGTTTTACCGTGTGGGATAGTATCCCGGTGACTTGACTGGAGTCAACTGACCAAGATCCAAATAGGAAGTTGTGTAGGGTGACTAGTGGTCGGTGATCAAAGCCATGTTAATGTCATATTAATGCCATGCCATCCAACATTGAGTGGAACTAAATGAAAACATGGAATTATAATATTAACACTGAGGCACAGTGAATAATAATAGAGATACAGTAAAACTTGACTTATATTGAATAAGAAGTATGTTGAAACTGTAAAATTTAGACTGAAAACAAGCTTGCTAGAATGGTGGCACCATATCTCTGAGAAGAGATGTGATGGCTATGCTCATTTGAAAGAATATGAGTACAATGAGAATCTGAAGGCCTTTTTATAATAAACATGAATGCCAAAACCCTAGACATCCAAAAACCTAACCCTGGGAGACGAAGCATACAATCTTTATTTAGGGCGCACGATAGCTCATTGGAAAGGTCTTGATGAGGAGTTTCATTTCATAGGATCATCCAATTCCTTTCCTTTCACTCTCATTGAGGTGCTTGATCGTGAAAAAATATCGTTTAGGCCCTCAAAATGGCCCTGAAACTTTGGGACCCAAAAAACTGCTAAAAATAGTAAGTTGCCAAAAAAATTGTTTTGATCCAGTTGGAATAGGTGGGTGGCCACTGAGATCCTCATAGATCAATCATCCCCCATTAGAAAGAAATGGTCTCCATTTCATTGATTTCCCCCATCAGATGAGGAAATTTATGTTGAATTTGGCCCCGGGTGAGCCACTTTCCTTAGTGCGAGAGTTTCTTTGACAACCCGATAAAGTTATATCCTCAACTGGTGAGTGCCCTTGACCTGTGTTTACATGATCTAGTCATTGGATTCATGTTCCATTTATTCAAGGTTGATATTTATTGGTATCAATTGCTCTACTATCTCCGCAGTGTCCAATAATGGTGGAAAATAGGATTGAAGGAGGTCAACATTGAACACTAGGTGCAAGCCAAGGAAGGGGGGAATGTTGAGCTCAAAAGAATTATCTCCCACAGCCTTGGTGATGGTGTAAGGACCATAATGGAGTGGATGAATCTTTTGATGAGTCCTTGTAAGGCATTCTTTTTGCAAGTGCAACCAAACTTTGTCTCCCACCTAAAACTAGTGTAGCACCCGGTGTTGATCATGGCGCTTATTGTATTTGGAATTGGACTTCTGTAAAATATTTTGAACCTATTAGCGGATGTGTTGGATCTTCTCAATGAACTAGTTCACTTTGTCATCTTTAGTTGGATCATGCGACGAGTCTTCCTGGGTAGCCGCAAGGGGTAGTGCAACATCCATGGGACCCAATGGTTGAAATCCCAACCCCACCTAAAAGGGGTTGTGGTCAGTTGAGCTATGTATGGATCTATTGTAGTTGTGCTAAACATAGGGAAGACTCTCATCCCATTTGTAGGGATGCTTGGAATTTTACATGCGCAGGATGTGCACGATCATCCGGTTGATGACCTCGGTTTGGCCATCTATCTAGGGATAGAAGGTAGGGGATTTGGTGAGCTTGGTGTCCAGTACTGACCAGAGGATCGACCAGAAGGTGATGAGGAACCGGTTGTCTCGATGTGAGATAATGGTTTGTGGGATTCCAAATTGTACCCACACTCATTCAAAGAAGAGCTTGGAAGTGGCCCTTGTTATGATTCTCTTCTTGGAGGTGGGAAGAATCACCATCTTGGAAAAGTGATCAACAACCACAAAAAAAAAAAAAAAATCCCCACTTGGTGGACGGAAGGCCCGAAATTTAGTCCATTGAGATGGATTCTCGGGGCCTATCAGGAGTAGGCAGAGGAGTGTATAGGCCTTGTTTCTTAGTGGTCAGTTTTTCAATAGTGCAGGTGGTGTAGGACCGGATATACTTGTTGACATCTTGTCAAAGTTTCAGTCAGTAGAAATGTTGTTGTAGCATTGCCACTGTATTTTCCACACCGAAGTGTCCGGCCACCCCACTATAGTGGGATTCCCAAATCAAATTCACTCACTCGCTTGATGGAACACATAGATGGCCTAGATGGAATAGCATCCCATCATGAAGATGGAAAATAGTGACATCTATGTTTTCTCCCAACATCTGGTAGGTGTTGGTGAATTCAAGATCTGTCTCATAGAGGTGGGTCCTTGCATAGGTCTCATGGCCGCAAGAGTCTAACACCATTGTGAGTGTCGCAACTAGAGGTCGGCTGAGGAAATCAGCGACTCGGTTCGTACTTATTGTTGTATACTAGATGTTGAGGTGGAACTACTGCGAATATGTGGACCACTTTTGATGGTGGTCATTCTATAATTTTCCTTGTGTCAGCATGAACTGCAACAACTAATGATTAGTGTGGATGATCGTCTCCTTCCTGAGAATGCAATGCCTTCACTAGCGACAAGATTTCATAATGAAGTACATTTCTTTGTCGTAAGTAGGGTAATTATAGACGACATATGATAGTGTCTCACTATGATAGGCCACAAGGTGGTTGTGTTGAGTGAGGATTGTTCCCACAACATAGTCTGAAGCATTTGTCTCGATGTCAAAGGGTTTTTCCAGGTCAGGTAATGAAATCATTGGGGTTGAGAACAAGCACTACTATAGATCATCGAACACTTTCTAATGGGACAATCCCCACACAATTTTTTCCTTAGCACCACCCGTGGTGACTTGGTTGAGCCCCCATGCAATATGGGAGAATCCCAACACGAACCTGCGATAGAAATTGGCAAGGCCTAAGAATATTTGAATCTCAGTGAGTTTGGTTGGGGTTGGCTAGTCACAGATGAATTGGATCTTGGTTGGATCCACATGCACACCATGTGAAGAAACAATGTATCCTAGGTACTGGACCCTATCCATTCTGAAGGAAAAATTTTCAAAGTTGGCATATAGCTTGTGTTGTCGTAGAGTGTGCAGAACCTAATGAATATGTTGTAAGTGTTCCGCCCAAGTCTTTCTAAGATGAGGATTTCATCTAGATACACCACTACAAAGGAGTTAGTTAAATGCCGCAATATATCGTCCATCATCCTCATGAAATGTTTTGGGGTATTTTTCAAACCAAAGGGCATGACCAACCATTCAAAATACCTTATTTTGACTTGAATTAAATCTTCCATACATATGTCTTCTCTATTGGGACCTGATGGTAGCAAGACTCCATATCAATCTTACTAAAGTATTTGGCCCCCTTGAGATGATCAAGGAGATCGTCAATTTATGGAATCAGGTACTGGTTCTTGGCTGTGATTTTGTTTAGGGCCTAGTAATCAATGCAGAGTCGTCAGGTCCTGTCTTTCTTCTGCACTAGCACGATTGGGATTCCACAAGGTGATGAGTTGGGTGAGATGTGCCTCTTGTGGAGAAATTCTTAGATCTGACGTTGTATCTCCTCATTTTCTAACAAAGAGAGGTGATAGATTGTCCCATTGGGCAGCGGTGCATCGAGGGTCAGATCAATGGAATGCTTGAACTAATATTGCATAGGTACCCTAGTAGGTGATGAGAATATGTCTTTTTATTCTTCCATGACCTTATCCACTTGCTTCTCCTACATGGATAGGTTAGTTAAGGAGGCCATGGATGTGGTTGCAACCTTTCTCTCATTCTGAGAGTGAATCACGAAGAAGACAAAATTCCCGATATGATAAACGACCTTCCTGCATTACTTGGCAGAGATCAAGTTAATAGCACTAGGTGGGACTACCTCGGGTATCCTGTACAATTTCCTATTCAAAGTAATAAGAAAACTTCAAGGCCTAGACTCATATATAGCATGATGTTTCCATAAATAAGGTTGTCCCAAAAGAACATAAAAAACTTCAAGGGGAACAAAATCACACAATACCTCATATTTGAATGGCTTGATGTCGTACGACGTGCGGCACTGTTGGATGACGTGAAGATTGCTTCCTTGGTGGAGCCATCCAATGGTGTAGGGTTGTGGGTGTGATGTTGTCAGCAGCGCTAGCCGCTTGATGGCCTCTGCTAATATAAGGTTCGTATGGCTACCACTATCAATGATGAAGTGCATCAGAGTGCCTTTCACCCATATCTTTGAATGAAATAGGTGCTCACTTTCCTCTAGCTCATCAGGTTCACCGGTCTGGATCTTGGTCATAGCAATGGTGGCACTAGGTTCCACGTCAATGATCTGTCTCCCCTTTTCTAGTTTTGACTCAAAGTCGGAGCCTGCATCTGATTCAGAGGCTTTCACCTCATCCACAAATGACTTCTTTGAGTTGCAATCAGTAGTGTTATGCCAAGGGCTCTTATGGAAGTCACACCAATTCCAAGTATCCTTCTTTGTATTTCCATTATCCTTCTTTGCTTTTGGATTGGACTGGTTTTCTTGAGGTTGCCCATCTTTTCTCTGTCCTTTGTTCTGCAGGTTGGGGTTTCCCTTGCCATCTTGTATACAAGTCGTCATAACTTCCAACAGGGTAGTATTGTTCTTTAATAGCATCCCTGAAGGAACCCCAAGTGGGTGCAACGGTAAATAATGTGGATCCCTCTATTTCATTTTTCTCATAAAAAGTCTCCCAACAATATTTGACATGGGGACAGCCTTCAACAGCAAAAATATAATATTTTCTCTATTGGAAAAGTTGTGGATAGAAAAATACACTTCTAGAACATTTAACCATTTATATATGGTGTTATCACACTAAGTTGCCTTGGGTTTTTAGCCTTTAGTTTCATCTTCCCTAAACCATTAGATTTTAATTTTTTATTTGTCCCCTTTAAAAGTGTGCTTGTTTTGGTCCCCTTGATAAATAAGGTGTTAAGTCATGAATTATGTTTTGATCCTCACACAATTTTTTTACTTAGGACCATTTTTTCATGACTAATCCTTTGATTCCCTTCATGACTTGACACTAGGATTGACTCACCCCACGATCATCTTGATTTGACATGCCATCTTCCTCACTCATGCCCTCATAGCCTTTCCTTGTTGTCCCCTTTGTCCTTTGCTTACTGTCCAATCATGTTTTGAAATGGAGGGTTGCCAACTCATCAGGAGTTTCCGTAGCGCACTCCCTGTCCATCATAGTCTACCATGAATTGTGGTTATGATGATGATGTCATCTCTTCCTTGTTTTCAGCGCCAGGGGTGGTTAAAAGATGCTTTCAATATTTCATATTTATGATCTTTGATAACGGTTTTTGAATTTTGAAAGACTCAAACTATTACGTTGTACAAACTACCAGTTCCGACCGGTTGGTAGCAGCGCTACCAGATCTAAGGCTAAGGTGGATTCAGAGGCTGAACTGATCGTGACTCTTTCCTAAAAAATTTCTAAGGACTCAAACTGTCTTTATTCCATAGGTATTTCACGTTCTTCCTCCTCTGCACATAATTTTCAAGGAAAATTGGCGCTCGGAATTTCTGTAATTATCGTGCCTGCTTAGCTGGGGGAGATCTTTCCTCACACCATCCTACTAGTTTTTCCCTCCATTCAAACTTGCAGATATCACTACCTATCAATTGATTTGATACATATTTCAGCCTTTGCCACTAAGCTCACAGTATCCTAGCAGGAATTATCCTTTGTATGCGTGGTGCGCTACCTAAAGACTCTACTCAAACTATATAGTTTCTCCCCTGCCTCCTCTGACAATTGAGTCAGGTTGTTTTAACCCAGTTTTCAAAGACCATTACAGGGTATTACCTTCATCATATATTTTTCTCAGCATTCATACCTTCACACATTCAAGGGAGGGATTTTTACAACCATTTTTAGCTAGCTAGCAACCAGTCTGGATTAAGGGAAATTCATGTAAAGGGACAGCCTTGTAGACTTGAGATTTCACTCTTTAATTCTCCTGTTATCACCACTCCATAGCCTTAAATATCTTATCCTAAACTATGGACACTCCTTAGAGGAAGAAGTCACACAAGGGAGGTAATGTGGTTAGAACTGAACCTATGGACATGCATCTATTCGAGGCAGAGCCCATGGACAGAGAAGTTTTTCAAAGGGTGGGATGCCTTTCTTTCTGCCAATATATGCAAAGAGGTCATCCTGAGATGACAAGGCAGTTTACCTTACATTTTGATGGCCTAAAGACCAAGTTAGGGGACCTAGAATTTGAGGTGTTTGAGACCTCTATTTCAGCTGCTACAGGAATCCATATCACTGGTGAGAGATGGTTTAAATCCATGGCCTTAGATGCAGCCTATGCCAAAGATTTACTCAAGCCTAAATATCAAGTTGATAATATTTCTAAAGGTGTGCCAAGAAATCATCTGATTGAGTAGTTTGATAAAATATTGAGGATCATTCAGAGGTAATTTACATGTGAAGGGAGGTTCAATACACTATACCAGTACCATATAAGGCTTCTGCTGCATTTTACTGGAAAAATGAAAATGAACATTCCCTACTATTTTCTAAGGAGCATAGGCAAGATGTCATATAGGGTTCAGTCCAAGTCTAAGGTTGTAGATACTAGCATATTTCATTATGGGTTGATTAGAATGTTGGTTTCTGAAGAGTTGGGTAAGAAGGATATCTCATGGGAACATTTCATTATTGCTTCTCACATGAAGTTGGATATAGAAGCTACTCCTTAGTCACAGATAGCAAGCCCTTTACCATCTACCAGTGTAGTTAAAGCAAGTACTAGCAAGAAGAGAAAGAGCAGAGTTCCTATTCGATATCAAGAGGCCATCAAGGAGGTTGCAAGAACTGAGGCCGTCTGAACTGTTGAACTCAATGGTTGATCCGACGGCAATTGTGCTCCTCCTGTGTTTACGTGCTTTCTTCCTGACTTGGAAGAATTCTCCAAGTGCAAAAGGCCTCAACCTTTGCTCCACTCCTCTGCGAACTCTTTACCTTGATTCTCGCCTACGTACATGAAAATGCTCTCCCTCCTAAGCTTTCCTATTACTCAGAGTCGTAAGGAACTCGATTCTTTTACCCTTTCTCCTTCAGATGGAGAATCTGATGCCCTCCTGGCACTCCTTAGCTAAAGCAACCTCTTGCTGAGTCTGTAGGGTGTTCAGCAACCCTGTGAAGATCCTTCTCCTTGGACTCTTCTTCAAATCCAGAACTCAAAGAGTTCTTCCTGTGCTCTCTTTCACCTACTCAATGCCCTCCTGGCAGAGTGTCTAGAATCCTCAGTGATTCTAACTTCTGTTGAACTCACAGCAAAGTTCTTCCTCAGCACTATGTGCCTGTGCTCAATGCCCTCCTGGCAGAGCCTTATAGAACTCCTCAGAGATTATGTCTCCTACTGTTTCTTCCTCTACACAGTCTTGCCTCCAAGGTGTTCAGCAACCTTGAGGTCTTCCTCTGAGATAATGATTTTAGCTATTGTGCCCTCCTGGCACGCTTTTTTCTGAACCCATAGAATTCAGAAATGCACTCTCTGTGCACGGCTATCAGAACCCACAGTGTTTTGTCACACCCTCCTGGTGTAAAGCCTCAAAGACATCTAACCTTGAAATCAAACAACCCCTGCAAATGCATTCCTAACATACATGTATAGCATATAAAGAACACACATAGACATTCATTCAACACAGAAATACTTGCAGGAAAAACTGCTTTTGTTTGTATTAATAAAAAATCCTCTTTACAAAGGTGTTCTGAGCACGAACTTCAACAGAGTCTCGGCTCCTTCTCAACTCTCTCTGCATACTACTTCTATTCCCTCTCTACTACTTTGCTACCAACTAACTTCTACAAAATAGATTCAAATATATTTTACATGAGGGGGCTCTTCGAGCTCTTCCCTCCAATCTACCTACCCTATTCAATTACATTGAATGGGTTGTCTAGTCCAGAATCGGATCTAGATTTCAGCCTTACAAACATTCAAGGCTCCCTACAGCTATGCATGTGCAAAGTGCGTCTTTACGGATCAACATCCTTACATTCGGTTAATTACATTCAAATTCAAATTTGAAATGAGGGCTGTGCCTCTCTTCATTGAATGTGTGCGCTGACGTGGGCTGGTTGGTTGGCTGATTTACATGGAGAGATGCTCCTGCATCAATTATCATTCCCCACAGAGAGACCTTTCAACCCATCCTCCACCAAATTTAGAAGAAGCCCCTTTTCTACTAAAACTATAGCCAAGAAAGGGAAGAAGCTACACTTCTCTTCATCCCTTTCAAAAGAAGAAAGACAAGGGCCAAGGCATTGAAAAGCCTGTGGAGAAGAAAGAATAAATCCTTGTACATAAGAAGAAAGATAAAGGCAAAGGCATCATAAAGCCTGTTGAGATAGACACAGTAATTCCTATGCAGCAGGAAGAGGAAACCATGAAAAATCCTGATGAGTTTGTTCACATCACTACTCCACCTAGCAGCCAAACGTTCAAAAGATTAATCAGGAAACTTAGGGATGCTAGGAAGGAGGTGACTCATTTGAAAGCAGAAGCCATGTATGACAGGGTTAAGATGTAAGAACTCATGGATGGCTATAGCCACACCCTTGATCTAGCAAGGTTTGCAGCAAGAAAGGCCCAGCCTCTCCATAGGTAGCTCAAAAACATTTATAGGAAGAACAGAGACTTTCAGTCTCAAAAAAAAAATCTCAAAGTAGAGTTGCAACATTTCCAAGATGAGATGGCTCAAATAAACTTGGAGGTGTTGATTGAAGCTGCTATTGAACAGGAAAAGATAGCAGCCAAAGAAAGCATAGTTCTAGTGAAGAATCTTACTACTGCTAAAGGGAAGCGTGTTATTTTGCCAAAGGGAAGTCCTCCTTCCACAAGAAGGAGTGTCAGGTTGATGAAGTAGTTGTACAGAGGTGAACTTAATTTTTGAGGATGGCCCCTTTTTGCAAGAATATGTAATTAAGGAAATACTTCATCTGCCACCTATACAGGCTATATCGGCTTCTAAATGCATGTTATTTAGAGTTTTGGTGATCTGCAAAGAGTTGATTTTTTTGACACTAGTAGCACAGACATTCTGTAGTGCTTTAGCGCTACGAAATTGTCTAAACTTCAAATTTATATCTGTATGTTTTATATAACGCTACCTAAGTGCCTAAGAATGATGTAGAGATGGCACTACTAACTACCTGGGAGTGCTACCAAAACTATCAGCATTTAAAGGATGGTGTTGCGAAGTCAGTTGAGCGCTACCAAATCGCAAGAAGATGCACAGAATGGCACTACCAAAATTCTGGCAGAGACTTAATTCTACACAGAGGAACACAGGATGGCGCTACCAAAATTCTGGCAGAGACCTAATTCTACACAAAGGCACACAGGTTCGTGCTACTGAAATTTTGGCAGCTATTGAATTCTACACAGAGGTATACATGGCTTGGCACTACCCATTCAACATGTCTATTTTGGAGGTCGCACTACAGAAGCTCGCTACCAAATGACACTACCAACAGATACCAGGAATATAGGGGGCCTAAATTAACACCTTAGTGAATGGTTGATGATGTGGAAGATAGACAAAGATAGCAGCTGATAGCATGATGGCAGTTACAAGCATCTAAAGGACACTTGGCACATATGGAGATGTGCATCAACAGAAGATCAAGTTAGTTCGAAGTTGGTTGGATCAGTAGCCAACATTTTCCCTTTTTATAGCACAGTTGTAGTTTAAGTTGTTAAATGAAATAACTACTAGGAGATTTTCATGGGAGGAAGGTCAACTCGCACCTCCAGTTGTTGCCTCTTTTTTTTGTTATAAATAGATAGATGAAATGCTTTGGTAGGTTCAAATGGTTGAGATAGGCTCCCTTATACTGTAATATTTTGATAAAGTTACCGTGAATTGGTTATGTACTTGATTTGAGACTTCTTGGTTAATAGAAATCAGCTTCTTATTCCAGCTTATTTTCTTTTGATGCTAAAGTGTTCATGCTTGAATGATTCACATGAGTTGTTGTGGTGATATTATGATGTATAACTGATTATAATGTTATTATGATGTTTCTTTAGTATCCTTAAACTTTGAACTCAAGAATATCTTGTGTTAGAGTTTTTCTTCCTTAGGTTGTCTGCAGACTTGATGTTTACAGCAACCTCTACATTCCTCTCACTGAAGTTTTCCCTCTTTTCACATTTACTCCCACTTAGTGATTGAATTTAGTCAAGACCTCGATTTCTCGTTCATGCTAGCCCATATTTCTAAGTTAGAATCTTATCATATTGAGTCTTATCCATTTGATCCCTTAAAAAACTCTTTTACATTTACATATAAACTTATGGGTAGTGGGCTTACCTTCCATGCAATCTAAAGGTGATTCTTAGTGCTATCATTCTTGGTGTTGTTTTCGGGGAATGATTTGAAGACATTTCCCCGGGATTGAATGACAAAGCTTACTAGTTCTTAAGGTTCATTGGAACTTAATATCTTGAAGATTGCATCTTTCACCTGGCGAATCCACTGTTTCATCTCTTACGCCTAAAGGCATACATACGAGATCAAATCCAAAAATACCTTTGGTTCCACCTGAGGCTGACCTAGAGAATATCATCAAGAAGGGAAACACTTCTCAATAAAAAAATTCCTGCTATCGCTACAAGTGCTTCTGGTCAATTGCCTGATTCCATTCTTAATACTCCAATTGTTATATCAAGTAATCCTTCTTTACCTTCTGCTGAAGTATATAAGAATCTTGATTTTGAAAAGTTTCTTATTGAATACTCCTCTTTTGAAACTGATTTGAAAGAACAAATCTTTGAAATTCTTTCTTCCCCTGACATTGTAAAGTGGTTCAGTCTTGAGAGTTTTGAATATTTTCCTACTTTAGGCTTTTCTACCCCTCCTCCTGTTAAAATTTATGCTACCAAAGAATAGGAAACCTCGTCCCCTTTACAGACTTTACCATCTTCTTCCAAGACTCAACCTTCTACTATGAAAACTGAACTTTCCCCTTCATACATTCATTTTTCTCGAAAACTGCACACAGTCAAGTTCCCTTCTCCTCCTTGTTCACCAAGAGTTCAAAATCCAATGGCAAGTTCTAACCCCCCTACAAATAGGATGGATACCATAGTGGCTGCAAGATATTCCCCTCTTGTCTTACCTCGTCCAGTGAATGCTCTCCCTCCTGGATATTATTTAAAATACTTGCCCAAATTCACGAGAGAAGAAGATATAATCATTGAAGAACATCTTGTTGCCTTCTACAGTTATGCAGACAATCAAAACATTGAAAATGAGGATGTGTGGATGAGAATATTCATCCAAATCCTTTTTGGTGAGGCTAGGAAGTGGTGAAGGGGTTTGGCCCCTAGATCCATTACTAGCATTGAGGCACTAGACGAGGCCTTTTTGAGGCACTGGGGGGGGCAAAAAGGACTTCGTGTACTATATCACTGAATTTGGATCCCTAAAAAGGAAAGAGGGAGAGTTTGTCTCTAACTTCTCTAAAAGATTCAACAAAATGTACAATAATATTCCTGATGAGATAAAACCCACAGAAACCTCTGCAAAAATCACTTATGTCAGTGTCTTTGACTTCAAGTTTTGCCTTCTATTGAGAGAAAGGAGATCAACCTCCTTAGCCCAGATGCAAGATGCAGCCTTGGAGGTAGAATCCAACATAGTGGCATCTGATAAACTTAAGGGAAAATTTGATAGAGACAGGAGAAAAAACAGAGTTGAAGCTTCAACTTCTGACTCCCCTATTGTCCACTCTCAAGTAGATCAACTTACCAAATCAGTAAAATCCCTTTCTACTGAGATTGAGAAATTAAAACTGGAAGGAAAACAGACCTATAGAAATACTCAAAATATTGATAGCAGAGGTAACTTCATAAGACCAAATAATGCTCCCCAAATCTTTGCCAAAGATCCTAAAAATAGAGAGAGAGATGATAAAAAGGTACAAACTCCTTTACAGAACAACTTAGTTGTTGATGAAGAAGGAGAGGAGGAAGAAGTTGATCCTGAGATTCATTTCTTAGGTGACACATCCCCATCCCCTCACTTGACTGAATATGCATATGATAAATCCTTGATGGATATTCAAATAAATGAATTAAGTAAGGGAGAGAAAGAAAAAGAAATTCCTAATAGATATAATCTGAGATCCAAAAAGAATGAGGAAAAAATTGATGCTTCTAATCAGCCTGCCCAAAAATAAAAATTTTCCAAGGCTGTGACAGTTAGAAGTAAGGAAAAAGACACTCAAATTCCCCAAGTTCTAGTTATAAATCCTACTCTTGAAACCAAATATATCATGAAGTCTTCATCTTCCTTCAGCTTTGAGAATGAGATCCAAAAAATCAAGATCCATGTACCTTTTTTGGAATTGATAAAAAATGAAGAATTTAAAAAATATCTCTCCAAAATGTTACAACCTGGAGCCTCTTCAAGTGTCACTGATTCAGTAAATCTGCAAGATGAAAAACTAGCAGTTATCTTGGGTCCGTTGATAGAAGATAGATATCATTCATCCCCTCCTTTCTATACATCACTGAATATACATGATAAGGTGTTGCATAATTGTTTGATGGATTCAGGGGCATCCCACAATCTCATGCCAAAAACCATTATGGATGAACTTGGGTTAGAAATCACAAGGACCTACCGTGACTTATATTATTTTGACTCCATGAAAGTGAAGTGTCTTGGGGTCATTAAGGATCTAGTTGTGACCTTAATTCAGTTTCCCATGAAAAGAGTAGTCATGGATATCGTGGTGGTTGATGTTCCCCCCAAGTTCAGCATGCTCTTGTCAAGATCTTGGATTAAAATACTTGGGGGAACCTTGCAGATGGATCTCTCATATGATACCATTCCTATGTTTGGGGGGGAGCATAGAAGACTTTACAGGGAAGCTCAGTTGGCCTACATTATTAGTGATGAAGAAAACCCCACAAATCATCCTATTTTTTTCTCTTCATACTAATTTGGGATCCAACATCTTGCATCTCACCGATACCCCTGAACCTCCTCCTGAAATCATAAAATAGATTGTTACCTTTTGCAAAGATTCCCCTCCAATCACCTCTGTTTGGAAGATGTTCTTTGATGGAGCCTCTTCTAGGGAAGGTGCTAGTGCTAGAGTGGTATTTGTTTCACCTTCTCAAGAGACTATATTTCTGTCATACAAGCTAGAATTTGAAACTACTAATAATGTGGCAGAGTATGAAGCTCTTGTCTTGGGATTGAGGGATGCTAAAGACATGGGGATAGAAGATCTATCAGTATTTGGGGATGCTGAATTGATCGTCCATCAGATAAAAAATATTTACGAGACTAAGCACCCTAGGCTCAAGTCTTATAGAAATGAAGTGTGGGACTTGGTGGAAAAAAATTTCTCAGCTTTTAACATTTCATTTATTCCTAGAGAAGAGAATACCATGGTTGATTCTTTGGTTGTATCAGCAAGAAATTTAAAAATCCCCTTACCCCCTACACTCAAGTATGATGTAGAAGACAAATATAGGCCTTCTATACTGGACAATTTCAAATATTGGAAGGTGTTTGAAGATGATCTTGAACTTAAAAAATTCCTCAAGACTGTTGATGAGTTTTTTTCATTACACATTGATCAGGATCATGATTCTGAAATTAATCCTCATGATGGTGTTTTCCTTAATAAAATTGCTAATCATCATATTGTGCAACTACCTAGCAACCACATTCCAAAAGGACTAGTTCCTTTGGAAAGATTATTTGACGGAAATGATGTGGCAGTAAAGGGGAAAGTGTCCACTGATGATGATGATATAACCGAGTGCAATGTGGGTACAGAAAAGGATCCAAAATATGTCAAATTGTCAAGCAGCTTATCAAGAGAGCGGAGGGCAAAATATACTGAGTTGTTAAAGGAATTTTTTTATGTATTCGCTTTGACTTATGAAGATCTCAGAACTTATGACACAAGAATTATAGAGCACAAGATCCCATTAAAGGAAGAGACCAAACCCTTCAGGAAAAAGTTGAGACAAATAAATCCTATGTTGCTTCCTGTCATGGAGAAAGAGGTGAAAAATATTTTAGATGCTAAAATTATTATCCCTTTGAGGTATTCTGAATGGATGGCCAACTTGGTCCCAGTGAGAAAAAAGAATGGATAAATCAAACTTTGTGTTGATTTCTGGAATCTCAACAGAAGTTCTAAAAAGGATAATTACCTTTTTCCCAAGATGGAACACATATTACAGAGGGTGACAAGTGAAACCAGGATGTCCATGATTGATGGTTTTTTTGGTTACAATCAGATCTTTGTTTTTCCAGAAGATAGAGAGAATACTGCCTTTACCACTCCTTGGGGTACATTCATGTACGCTAAGATGCCTTTTGGTTTGATGAACACAGGGGCGACCTTTAAGTGAGCTATGGACATAGCATTTATTGGAGAGAAGGACAAGTTTCTTGTTATCTATATAGATGACATAACAATGTTCTCTCAATCTGATAAAGAACACTATGATCATTTAAAAAAGGTTTTCTTGAAATGCAGAAAATTTGGTGTCTCTTTGAATCCAAAAAAATCATTGTTTTCCATGAAGGAGGGAAAATTATTGGGGCATATTGTGTCAGCTTAAGGGGTAAGGATTGATTCTAGCAGGGTTGAATATATCCAAACATTTTCACTTCCTAGATCCAAAAAGGAGGTTCAATCTTTTTTGGGAAAAAATAATTTTTTGAGAAGGTTTGTTTCAAATTTTGCTGAGTTGGTCAAGTATATCACAGCCATGTTGAGAAAAGGTAATGAAATCAAATGGACTGTTGAGTCCCGTAATTGTTTTGATCAAATAAAAAAATCCTTGACTAAATCCCCAGTCCTTATCAGCCCAGACTACTCCAAGGATTTTCTTATTTTTTATTTCGCTTCATTTGATACAGTAGCAGTTGTTTTATTGCAGAAGAACGTTGAAGGCTTAGAGCAGCCCATTGCTTTTTTCAGCAGGGCATTGAGAGATGATGAATTAAAATATGACATCATGGATAAGTAGGTCTATGCATTGGTCAAATCTCTCAAGTATTTTAGAGTTTATGTGCTGCATTCTAGATTCATTGCCTATGTCCCATCAACTTCTGTAAAGGAAATTCTTATTCATCCTGATATAGACGAAAAAAGGAGCAAGTGGATTGCTAAAATCCTTGAATTTGATCTTGAGATTAAGCCTCCCAAATTGGTTAAAGGCCAGGGTTTAGCCAAGTTGTTGGCTGAATCAAATTGCTCAGCCTTGGGGGTAAACTTCATCAACACATGCTCATAAAATAAACAAGCTAAATTGACTGACAAAGGTTCTCAAGTCACCCCTAGATTGGCAGATTGCAGCTGGTACAAGGACATTATATTTTTTCTACAGAAATTACAGCCTCCAGATGGTATGGAAAAGAACAAGGTGAGGGACTTAAAACTCAAATCAATCAAATATTACCTTATTGATGAAGTCTTGTATTGGAAAGACCCATTGGGAGTGCTTTTGAGATGCCTAGACCCACAATAAGCCCAAAAGATTATGACTGATTTTCATGACAGTTTATGTGGGGGGCATCATTTTTGGAGAACCACGGCATATAAGATTCTCAGGGCTCGATACTTCTGGCCTAGTCTATTAACCAATGTTTGTGCTAAGATCAAAGCCTGTGTTGAGTGTCATAAATTTTATGGAAAGCAGCAGCTTAAGTCTTTTCCATTAAAGCTTGTGGCAGTTTTGGGACCCTTTCAGCAGTGGGGCCTAGATTTTATTGGGGAAATTCATCCTGCTTCTAGTGGTCAACATAGATGGATCTTGACTACCATAGATTACTTTACTAAGTGGATAGAAGATATGCCTACAAGGAATGCTTACCACAAAGTGATCATTGGTTTCCATTGGGACATTATGGCGAGGTTTGGTTGTCCGAACAGAATTGTCACTGATAATGTTGCATCTTTCAAGGCTGAACCATTGATTCAATTCTGCAAACAGTTTGGAATCACATTGGTTCACTCTACCCCTTACTACCCCCAAGGGAATGGGCTTGCAGAGTCCTCTAACAAAATCCTTATAAAGATCATTAAAATCTGTTAAAGGACAACAACAAAAACATGGGACTAAAAACTCAAGTTTGCTTTGTGGGATAACAGAGTGACAACAAAGAGGTCCCTAGGATTTTCTCCTTTCCAGCTGGTGTATGGAGTTGAGGCCATTTTTCCTTCTCAACTTTCCTTGCCTATGGAAAAAATATTCCAAGATTACCAAGGAGAGTTGGATCATATGATCAAATGGATTCAGCAGTTAGTTGAAGTGCAGCAGACTCGGGAGCAGCTTATAGATAAAGCACACGATCATCAACAGAAGATCAAGTAGGATTTCGAGAGGAAAGTGAATAAAGAGGATTTTCAACTGGGTGATTTGGTGCTTAAGTGGGATGCACCAAAGCAAGATAAAGGAAATCACGGTAAATTTGAAGCTTTATGGATCGGTCCCTTCAAAATTTATAAGGTATTCTCTATTAACACTTTCAAGTTGTAGAATATGGAGGATGAAGAAGTTTTTGGTGGCCCTGTCAATGGGCATTTTCTGAAAATATACTTTGCTTGAGCCATGAGTAGTTTTTCATGCCATTGTAAATATCATCTTTCTTTTATTTTTGTTTTAATAACCGACCGCATAGCCCTAGGATAAGGCATTGAATCTACTCATTTTTAGTAGCCCGCAGGGGGCATGCTATCTCCTGTGGAGCCAATGTTATCACACTAAGTTGCCTTAGGTTTTTAGGCTTTACTTTCATCTTCCCTAAACCCTTAGATTTTAATTTTTTATTTTTCCCCTTTAAAAGTGTGTTTGTTTTGGTCCCCTTGATAAATAAGGTGTTAAGTCATGACTTATGTTTTGATCCTCACACAATTTTTTGACTTAGGAACGCTTTTTCATGACTAATCCTTTGATTCCCTTCATGACTTGACACTAGGATTGACTCACCCAATGATCAGCTTGATTTGACATTCCATATTCCTCACTCATGCCCTCATAGCCTTTCCTTGTTGTCCCCTTTGTCCTTTGCTTACTGTCCAATCATGTTTTGAATTGGAGCGTTGCCAACTCATCAGGAGTTTCTGTAGCACACTCCCTGTCCATCATAGTCTACCATGATTTATGGTTATGATGTTGATGTCATCTCTTCCTTGTTTTCAGCACCAAGGGTGGTTAAAAGATGGTTTCAAGATTTCATATTTATGAGCTTTGATAATGGTTTTTGAATTTTGAAAGACTCAAACTATTGCGTTGCACAAACTACCAGTTCCGACCAGTTGGCAGCAACGCTACCAGATCTGATGTTGAGGTGGATTCGAAGGCCAAATTTATCGTGACTCTTTCCTGAAATTTTGTTGAGGACTTGAACTATCTTTATTCCACAGGTATTCCACATTCTTCCTCCTCTACACATCATTTTCAAGGAAAATTGGCGCTCGAAATTTTTGTAATTATTCTGCCTGCTCAACTAGGGGAGATATTTCCTCACACCATCCTACCAGTTTTTCCCTCCATTCAAACTTGAAGATATCACCACCTTTCAATTGATTTGATACATCTTCCTGCCTTTGCCACTGAGCTCACAGTATCCTAGCAGGCCTTATCCTCTGCATGTGCAGTGCGCTACCTAGAGACACTACTCAAACTATATCGTTTCTTCCCTGCCTCCTCTAACAGTTGAGTCAAGTTGTTTTAACCTAGTTTTCAAAGACCATTATAGGGTATTACCTTCGTCATATATTTTTCTCAGCGTTCATACCTTCACACATTCAAGGGAGGGATTTTTACAGCCAATTTTAGCTAGCTAGAAACTAGTCTGGATTAAGGGAAATTATTGTAAAGGGGAAGCCTTGTAGACTTGAGGTTTCACTCTTTAATTCTCCTGTTATCACCACTCCATATCCCTAAATCTCTTATCCTAAAATATGGAGAATCCTCAGAAGAAGAAGTCACACAAGGGAGGTAATGTGGTTAGAATTGAACCTGTGGACATGCATCTATTCGAGGTAGAGCCCATGGCCAGAGAAGTTTTTCAAATGGTGGGATTCCTTTCTTTCTGCCAAAATATGCAAAGAGGTCATCCTGAGGTGACAAGGAAGTTTTCCTTACATTTTGATGGCCTAAAGACCAAGGTAGGGGACCTAGAATTTGAGGTGTCTGAGACCTCTATTTTAGCTGCTACATGAATCCCTATCACTGGTGAGAGTTGGTTTAAATCCATGGCTTTAGATGCAGCCTATGCCAAATATTTCCTCAAGCCTGAATATCAAGATGATAATCTTTCTAAAGGTGTACCAAGAAATCATCTGATTGAGTAGTTTGATAAAATATTGAGGATCATTCAGAGGTAATTTACATGTGAAGGGAGGTTCAATACACTATACCAGTACCATATAAAGCTTTTGTTGCATTTTATTGGAAAAAAGGAAATGAACATTCCCTACTATTTGCTAAGGAGCATAGGCAAGATGTTAGACAGGGTTTAGTCCAAGTCTAAGGTTGTAGATACTAGCATCTTTCATTCTGGGTTGATTAGAATGTTGGTTTCTAAATATCTGGGTAAGAACGATATCACATGGGAACATTTCATTATTTCTTTTCACATGAAGTTGGATATAGCAGCGACTCCTCAGTCGCAGATAGCAAGCCCTTTATCATCTACCAGTGTTGCTAAAGAAGGTACTGGCAAGAAGAGAAAGAGAAGAGTTCATGTTCGAGATCAAGAGGTCATCAAGGAGGTTGCAAGAACTGAGGAGGAGGATTATCATTCCCCACAGAGAGACCTTTCACTCCCTCCTCCACCAGATTTAGAAGAAGCCCCTTCTTCTACTAAAACTACAACCAAGAAAGGGAAGAAGCTACACTTCTCTTCATCCCTTTTAGCAGCCAACATCAAGGTCAGAAGGCCTTTCACAAGATCATCATCTCTTAAAGAGGTTATTGAAGAACAATCCCTACCAAAATTCCATGTACAGAATAAGAAAGACAAGGGCCAAGGCATTGAAAAGCCTGTGGAGAAGAAAGAAGAAATCCTTGTACAAAAGAAGAAAGACAAGGGCCAAGACATTGAAAATCCTGTGGAGAAGAAAGAAGAAATTCATGTACAGAAGAAGAAAGATAAAGGCAAAGGCATCATGAATCCTGTTGAGATAGACACAATAATTCCTATGCAGCAGGAAGAGGAAACCATGAAAAAACCTATTGATTATGTTCACGTCACTACTCCGCCTAGCAGCCAGACATTCAAAATATTAATCAGGAAAATCAGGGATGCTAGGAAGGAGGTGACTCATTTGAAAGTAGAATCCATGCCTAAAAGGGTTAAGATGAAATAACTCATGGATGGCTATAGCCACACCCTTGATATAGCAAGGTTTGCAGCAAGAAAGGCCCAACCTCTCCATAGGCATCTCAAAAAAAATTATAGGCAGAACAGAGAATTTCAGTCTCAGAATAGAAAGCTCAAAGCAAAGTTGCAACATTTCCAGGACTAGATGGCTCAAAGAAACTTGGAGGTGTTGATTGAAGCTGCTATTGAACAGGAGAATCCAGCAGCCAAAGAAAGTATAGTTCTAGTGAAGAAGCTTACTACTGCTAAAGGGAAGCATGTTGTTTTGCCAAAGGGAAGTCCTCCTTCCACAAGAAGGAGTGTCAGGTTGATGAAGTAGTTGCAGAGAGGTGAAATTCATTTTTCAGGATGGCCCCTTTTTGAAAGAATATGTAATTAAGGAGATACTTCCTATGCCACCTATACAGGCTATATCGGCTTCTAAATGCATGTTATTCATAGTTTTGGTGATCTGCAAAGAGTTGATTTTTTTGACACTAGTAGCACAGACATTCTGTAGCGCTTTAGCGCTACGAAATTGTCTAAACTTCAAAGTTATATATGTATGTTTTATATAACGCTACCTAAGTGCCTAAGAATGATGTAGAGATGGCACTACTAACTACCTGGGAGTGCTACCAAAACTATCAGCATTTAAAGGATGGTGTTGCGAAGTCAGTTGAGCACTACCAAATTGCAAGAAGATGCACAGAATGGCACTACCAAAATTCTGGCAGAGACTGAATTATACACAGAGGAACACAGGATGGCGCTACCAAAATTCTGGTAGAGACCTAATTCTACACAAAGGCACACAGGTTCACGCTACTGAAATTTTGGCAGCTACTGAATTCTACACAGAGGTATACATGGCTTGGCACTACCCATTCAACATGTCTATTTTGGAGGTCGTGCTACAGAAGCTCGCTACCAAATGACGCTACCAACAGATACCAGGAATATAGGGGGCATGAATTAACACCTTAGTGAATGGTTGATGATGTGGAAGATAGACAAAGATAGCAGTTGATAGCATGATGACAGTTACAAGCATCTAAAGGAAACTTGGCACATACGGAGATGTGCATCAACGGAAGATCAAGTTAGTTCGAAGTTGGTTGGATCAGTAGCCAACATTTTCCCTTTTTATAGCACAGTTGTAGTTTAAGTTGTTAAATGAAATAACTACTAGGAGATTTTCATGGGAGGAAGGTCAATTCGCACCTCCAGTTGTTGCCTCTATTTTTTGTTATAAATAGATAGATGAAATGCTTCAGTAGGTTCGAATGGTTTAGCTAGGCTCCCTTATTCTGTAATATTTTGATAAAGTTACTGTGAATTGGTTATATACTTGATTTGAGACTTCTTGGTTAATAGAAATCAGCTTCTTATTCCAGCTTATTTGCTTATGATGCTAAAGTTTTCATGCTTGAATGATTCACATGAGTTGTTGTGGTGATATTATGATGTATGATTGATTGTAATTTTATTATGATGTTTTTTTATTATCCTTAAACTTTGAACTCAAGAAGATCTTGTGTTAGATTTTTTCTTCCTTAGGTTTTCTGCAGACCTGATGTTTACAGCAACCTCTACATTCCTCTCACTGAAGTCTTCCCTCTTTTCACATTTACTCCCACTTAGTGATTGACGTTAGTCAAGACCTCGATTTCTCGTGCATGCTAGCCTAGATTTCTGAGTTAGAATCTTATCATCTTAAGTCTTATCCATTTGACCCCTTAAAAAACTCTTTTACATTTACATATAACCTAATGGGTATTGGGCTTGCCTTCCATGCAATCTGAAGGTGATTCTTAGTGCTAACATATGGAATCCACATCTATTTTCCCTTCAAATATAGAGATATAAAAACTGATTTGTACCTTGAAGGGGGAGGTGCCTCCGCTTGAGGTGGATGTGTCGTTGATCGATAGTTGTCGAAGGATTTGTGCAAAGATGTTTATCATCTTGTTCCTCTGTCATTCGAGGGATTCTGTAAGGTAGCTAGAGAGGTAGTGGGGGGGCCCAGAGGGCCCATAGTGATAATAGTGGAGGTCATTCAATGTAAGGTGGACTACGTCCACTATATTATTAAATAAGGC
>SNQJ01S0057112.1:20919-48562 GCA_010110895.2 Picea sitchensis
GACCTCACTGTTAGATGTAAAGAAAGATGAGTCATTTCTTCTGACCTCATTGTTAGACGTAAAGCAGGACGTTGTGTGTTCCTTGCTTCTAACCTCGTTGTTAGATGTAAAGCAAGATGAGTCATTGCTTCTGACCTCGCTGTTAGACGTAAAGCAAGACGTTATGTGTTCCTTTCTTCTAACCTCGCTGTTAGACGTAAAGCAAGATGATTCATTGCTTCTGACCTCGTTGTTAGACCTAAAGAAAGATGCTGTGTGTATTCCTTGCTTCTGACCTAGTTGTTAGACATAAAGCAAGATGATTCTTTGCTTTTGACCTCGTTGTTAGACATAAAGCAAGATGATGATGTGTTCGTTGTTTCTAACCTAGTTGTTAGACGTAAAGCAAGATGATTTCTTACTTCTGACCTTGTTGTTAGACATAAAGAAAGATGATGATGTATACCTTAGTTCTGACCTAGTTGTTAGACATAAAGAAAGATGTGACTAACACTGAGCTACCAGCTGATAAACTGTGACATTAAGCTAGTGTAGTACTGTGATGTGCCAGCCTAGTATTGTGATGAGGTATCTTTTTTACTGATACATATTGATGTAGATGATGATGTCATTATTTCGAGAATGACAATGCTGCCAATGAAGAAAACTTTCGATGACTTGTAAATATGCTAGCCTATGTTCCAAGATGATATTGACGATATTGTCCTCCTGATGCCACTGATGATGCAGACTTCTCTCGCTTGATGTTGTTGAAGAATAGCCTTCTTGTTAAGGGGGAGTGTTGAAATAATGTAACTTCAAAGAGTATTCTTATTATTGTTGTTATTTTATTCATGGGATTAATCCCCATTGTGGATTAATCATGTCGGTAATTGTATTAGGACGAAATCCCATTTTGCGGATCGATCAACGGACAATTGTAATAGGAAAAATAAGAAGTCATCCCCAATAGTTATTATTGAGACCCAGAAATAAATTAAAGGTGGGTTTACCCACCCAGAGTGACAGGTCAACCCTACCAGTGAATACCCTTCACACGTGCCAGTCTTGTATATATAGAGAGGCTAGCGCCTCACTTTATCACACAACACACTTGCTCATTCTTAAGAGGCAAGCTGCAACTTACCCATTGGAGAGAAGGAGAAGAGTGGCACATATTTTGGAGAGGACTATCTGTATTGGTTTGAGTTATCTCTTGACATTGTATTGGCAATTTATGATAAGGAATTTTTTGCTAGGTTTTCTTCCCCTAGAGGGTTTCCCAAGATAAATGTTGTGTCTCTTGTGAATGTGTATTTCTATGTGATCTTGTTCTTATGTTGCTCTTATCTATTGAAATGCAAAGAAATATAATAATGGCATAAACATTAACACTAGGACCCATCCATAATATGCAAAAACTCTTGATTATGTTGATATCCGACTTGTATGCCAAATATCTAGTTTAAACAATCTATGTTGTGGTTAATGGCCTTGTAATGACACATTAACTCAAGAATATTAATTTATAGCCTAATTCCCTCATTTTCTTTGCCAACGATGGTCTAACACCAATCCTCATATATAAACCTTATATTGGCATCCATATCCCACTCTAAGGATAATGATCTCTTATATAGGGCATTGTTTCTGGTTTGTGGCTTTCTTAGTGGCCCTTGGTCCCTAGAAGCTTTAGCTAGGGCCCAAAGGCCCTTTTTTACTCCCACTCCCATTGACAAGGCCTTGATATTCATCCGTACTATCTAAGACATTATAGGATTAATCATATTCCATTTGGATCTTGAACATCCCCTTTAAGAGTCCACATTGTGGTTTCAAGCCCTATTCATGACCCATAAGCCCTAGAAACTACGTTTAGAGTTTAATTCCCTTATTTTCCTCCCCTTACAATGGTAAGTCCTCAAAACCATTCCCTCATGTAAAATATCCTAAGAGTACATGTATTAACATGGGAGGTGAAATATCTCCATGAGGATGAACAATTATGTAGAGACCCAAAAATATTATAAGATAAAGATATAGAGCTCTTCAATACCTTTCCAAATATCTTGTAGAAAGTAATTTTTTTTATGTTGAAAATTATGAGTATATGCATTTTTGTGCGTGCCCAAATACTAAGCTCTTACCAACCCTTATTATCCCATGCCATTGGCATATATGGACTATAGCGATCGATAATTCATTGAATACATATTAGTTTGTCCTTTGACTAGAAATATTTGCATAATACCGATTGTTGGAGCTAGGGAATTAAAAACATATATTTTTGTATAATAAAAAGTAGCATATATGTACTTATCTCATTGGATAAGATATTGGAGGTCTTATTTCTGTCTTCTCTATTCCCAATGTTTTATATGGCAACATATCCAAACTTTTCCTCATATACAGTCATTTTGAATAATACATTTTCCTATGTATTGCTTGAAGGTGGATTAATGCTACCATTAGCTCGAATGTTTGTGTTAGCATTTTTTGCTGCCTTAATATATCCGTAAGTTTTTATTTGTGTTAATCATATTGAAATGTTTTGATATCCAAGATTTATAGTGATTGAGAATTCCAAAGTTTATAATGTCCTTTCCACATGCATTTGTATTGAAATGTATTCACACTTATTTCGAGATGCCTCAATAGGCCTGACAACTTAAATGTTTACATGACATGAGTTCCTCCAATAGGCTTGACAACTTAAATGTTTTCATACCACAAGGTCCTTAGACAGCTTGACAACCTTAAATGTTTATCTAAATACACTTCTCGTAGTACATTTTTTCTCGAAATTTTCCATACAATGTTACAGTGAATTTGCACACTATTGTTTTCCACCGCCATTTGAATAGCCATTGTATGTTTCATCCTTCTTCTACCTTTGAAATGAAATTTTGTCATCGTTGAAGCTATATACATTGTTTACTGTTTCGGTGAGTGCTTCTTCTTTGTTGGTTCATTAGTTGTTGGTTGTTATTGTTTCGTTCTCGATTTGACATGCACTTCTGCATTTTGTTGTTTCGGAGCAAGTTTCCATGCCATAGTTTCATTTTATATTCCTTGTTTGTTTTTTGGTGTTTGCAGTTTGCAAGTAAGAATGTTTTCTTATTTGTAGTGGCATGGTCTTCATATGTTTATGGTTCCTTTTGTGCTTTGACTGCAGTTTCATAATCGTTGGAGATACATATGTTGTTTATTGGCTCGGTGGTTCTTGTTGGTTCGTTGGTTTGTGGGTTGCTCATTCTGTTTGTTTGGCTTGGGTTTATGCTTTGGGACCCTAGGTGGTGCAGTTCGAGCTGTTGGTGCTTTCTTGTTGGTTTGGTTCTTGCAACTATTTTCTTTTGTTTGATTCAACATTGCAGGATTGGGGTCCAATGCTGGTGGTTGGAGTTTTTCTTTTTGAGGGGGGGTTCTTTACAGTGCTCATCCCCTGCACCCAGGATTTGACATGCAGTTGTGTTGTTTTCCCTATCTACTGAAGTCGATATCTATTATGCTATCAGATTTTGTTGGTTCTTTAGTGCTGGCATGAAAGAAAATAGTTGCATGCAAAATTGTTGGAGGATTACATGTGAAATTTCAATATCCGTTGTTTTTTTGTTAGAATAAAGAATATGTAGGGTACATTTATAAACCATGTATGGTCATATGTGCCCATATGACATTACATGTTCTTTCTCCTCTACAAAGACTGATGTGTGAATGATACAATTTGTGTTGTACTTGAGCTATGATATGTACAACAAAGATTTTGCAAGATTATATTTCGATGTCTGGAACCATGTCTGGGTAGTTTACCATGGAAAACCAAAAACTTGTATCATGGGAACAACAGTCTGTGTAGAGGATAAAGGACATTTATTTCCATCGATGGAAGCATGTCTAGATAATTTTCCAATTGTTTAGATATGACCATGCAATTTCGTAATATTTTGTGGCTTGTAATATATTTTGGGCAGGGCAAAAAAAATTACAGGTTTACATCTATGGATGGAGAAGCGCAAAGGTTCATGTTTTTGCCTATGTTTTAGACTATTCGTTGAGTCTCTTTTAGTATATGTACACATTGCTTGTTCTTCGGCGCATACTATCTTCCATTCATGTTCGTTGTATTTTGTGCATTCCCACATTCAAACAAACAGAATAGCTGGAGAAAATGATGAAGTCTTGACTACATCAGTTGAAGAGGATATAGGAAGGTGGATGCTTGTATTGTCATTTCATATTGCCTTGTTTTGTATTTCATTTATTGTCTATATATGTGTTCACTTGGTTTATTATATGTACATGTTGTGTGCCTTACTACATGGTAACTTATGTTCATTACATGCCTTCCTGCATACTAACCTGCTTCATGTCCGTTGTGTTTTTGCTGCATTGCTACATTTAAACAAGCATAGTTGCTAGAGATGACGATGGTCTATTTCGCCGGTAAATAACCATGTTTCTCTTTCTTTTACATGTATGTCTTCATTATAAGTTATCTTCAATACATGCCTTCCTACATACTAACCTACTTCATGTCCATTATGTTTTTGCTGCATTTATACATTTAATCAAACATAATGGCTAGAGAGGGCGATGGACTCTTTGGCGGGTAAATAGACCTATTTCTCTTTCTTATAGATGTTTGTATTCTTACTAAATTGCCTTCATGTCCATTGCATATTCGACATTGTTGCCTTGGAAAAAATAGGTTTCTTGGACAGGAAGATGAATTGTTATGTGCAACAATAGAGGGTTCCGTGGTACAATCTTCTAAAAGCTATACTGATCGTGCTGGTAAATTGAATATACAAACGGGGTGGGGGCATCTAATTACAGACTTGAAAATGATGGCTTCATAGAAATGGGCCTTTATGCCCTCCCTATTTCTACTTTTTCCATTTTCTATTATCCCTTTTGTTTTCTAATTCATCTGCTTAGTGTTCTTTCTGAAAATGCCTTGGTGCGTCGGTTGGCAAACTAATGGTTTCACACCTATGGTCGTGCTTCTACCTTATTCCATAGTTACCCACTTTTTCGATTTCAGGTGATGGGATGGAAGGTTCAATATTTCTTCCCTGACTTCAGAGGGTCCGTGATATACAGATTGGCTGTGGTGGCCCACCTTCATGCCCTATTTACTGTTAAACATTTTTCCAATTAAAAAAATTAGATGCATACAATTTTACGGTTATTTCGTCCTTCTGATCGACAATATACAATGAATATGCTTGTTTAGTCTTGATGTTCATTTGCACTTGCTTGCATCAGAAAAAGTTGGACTAGTGGCATGGCTATGAACAGTCACTCATCCCAGACATCAACAGACTGACAAGGCCAAAGATAAAGATGCATACACTCTGCTCTTACTATGTTTACCAAACAAATATCCTTGGCTATATATTCATCTATGGCATGGTGAATATGTTGATGTCATCTTCAATACATGGTTTTTAGTTCACAAGATGTGTCGACAAGTACAAACGAGACGTTGAATGTGCCGCATGTTCTGTAGACTAAGAGGTGTTGTTACAAAACTATGCTTCGATAGTTCATTTAAGCTATGTGTGTACTTGTAGATTTATGCCAATGAAAGAATAATACAAAAAAAAAAAAAAAAAACAGTACCATTCACTTTAGTTTTCCTGTTCAAAAAATGTCACCAGGTATAGAGTTGTAACATCTAAAGTACTATCGATAGAGGGCTTGAACAACCGATGAACTGGACAAGTGTTCGTCGAGGACATAATGGTCGTCTATAGCACCTACTTGGACAAGGGAAACAAAAGTAGATCCATTATGCGTGCTGACATGACAGACAAGAAGGCCATGATGACAGTGACACTCACTATTCCTTCACAACTTGTCCAGAAACATGCAGAAAAGATATTGTCGAGTAATGAGATATTCATTACAAATTTTGATATATTTCCAAAAACAGTATATGACCGTGGTGATTGTGATGAATTATTTCACTCAACAAAATAAGTATTGTGGAAAACATTTCCGTTGTTTATTAAGAACATTGTTTCATCCCAGACTCGAATATCAGTTAGCTTTCATAGAGCACTAGCATTTACCCAATCAAAATGATTGGCACATCTGTCACACTGGCGAGAAAAATAGGCTCGCAACACATTATCCATATAAAGGATGGAGAGTCGGACAACGATAAGGAAATGGTACCGATTTTCATATTCTATTTTGTCCTTTATTTTCTCATGTGCATGTATATTGGGTAAGTTACTCAAATATTGCAGTGTTCCATGTTGCAGCTGCAATTGTTTGATACGTAATCAAAAAAAATTTCGTCAATGGAGAAATAATTGCATAAAGGGAAGATTCCACTTATGCTCTTCAAAAATATAACAAAGGAAAGGGATGCTAGAGAAAGGATCTTTCAGATAACCCAAGCAACGTTTGTAATAGAGTTGCAAGTAGATATAGTAAAGGATCTGAAGAAAATAGCTAGCTCTATAACTGTTGTGCATATACATCCACAAAATCATCCTCACTTTGCTTATAGAAATTGCCTTGAAAAAATTTATGTGGCCTGTTTTATTTTATTTTTAATTTTTTAAGGGGGAGGAGGGGGTGAAGTTGTGTATTATATTGTTGAATGCATTAATTCCTATGCTCGCGTTTCCAGGTTTAAGATGTTTTAGTTGCATCCAATGTGTACTCGACCCCCTTGAACCTGTATGTGCAAAATGAAACTCTCATGAGTCTGCCTCCGCTTTGATAAGTGATGATACGATTGATTATCTGCGATGTGGTGAAAAATGTCCATATATATATGGAAATTTTGTCAATATTGTTGTCTGAAACATGGACAACAAAACCGTGCATTGTACAGTTAGGCAACCTCTATTAGAAAATGTGCTTCCTAAGTTACCAGAGTTTTCGTATGAAACATATCTACAGAAAAAGGCAAGCAGTGTCTAGATGTTGCGGGACCTTCAGATACACAACAAATTCACCTTAAATGAGGACAATGCAATTTTGCATATTGACTGAAGAAGGGAAAAAACAATTATGTGAAACTTTGTCACAAAACGAAAATACCTCGTGTGTCTTTAAAATATTTCTTCAACATCCAGATGAATGTTCGTCGGACTCGGCTAGTTGGGATTGCATGCGCATAACATTGTTCGTTCTAAAAATGGGAAGCATGGTAGAAAACCCCATATATCCCATGGCCCTAGTTATTTTCTACTGGGAACATATACCATATGCAAAAGAAAATGAATCTGGCAACGTCTTTTCTTTGTATATGAAATTGTTTGGTGCAAAGGTTGATGTGTCTTGTTCTATGGAACCTTCTAGGAACTTGCTTGTGGCTTGTTTGAAGTTTAGTTAGTTCTTGGTTGTGTGATTTGTCTATCAATTTGTATATCGCAGAACTCTGACTATTTTTGGAGGAGACAAAACAATAGAATTCAATTTTTTATGCAGCTAGCTCGTAAATCTGCCTAATAATTTCTGTGGCGTTGTGACGCAAATGTAGTATGTGGCTTGTTTTGGGAGTTTTCCTTGATCGATGAACTTGGTAAAATTAATCTCCTGGAATAATTTGAAATCAATGAATATATACTATGTGAAGTACAATTGTGCTAGCATATCAATAAGAGGCCCTAAAAACTCAAATTGGTCATTTTTATGCTTGTGGTGATAGAATTTAAAAAAAAATTATTTTGTTTCCTTCCTTTTTCTAAAAATAAGCGACTTAACATCCTTTGATAATTTTATGTAATTCAGTTGTACAATATCAATATTTAATATTAATAATTTAATATTTGAAAATAATGTTTTTAGATAATGTTAGATAGGATGACCATCCGTAAACAATCACAATGTTGATCCCGCTAGTCCTTAAGTCCTTCTGTCAATTTGTATGTCACGGGACTCCGAGTGTTGTTTGGAGGAAACAGGACAATAGAAGTGCAATGTTGAGCCAGAGATCCCGCAAGTCTACCTATCAATTTGTATATCGTGGAATTCTTGGTGCTATTTGTAGGACATAGAACAATAGAGTCTCAATTTTAAGCACGCCAAACCGAGAACCCACAATCCAAAAAGTGCCTAAGTATGGAATGAAGGATCCATGCATGCTCTATAAAATCTCATGTCCGTATAAAGTACATGTTTACTATGTATTGCTTGTTTGTCGGAAAATTTCTAGGTGCAGAAGTTGGCGGATGCACGTGTTCAGATTTCCACTTACTTTTATATCACTAGCCCGACCAAAGTTTGCAAACTTTCTTGTCTAATTAAATTCTACAATATCGATATTTAATATTAATAATTTAATCTTGAAAATAATGTTTTTTTATCATGTTATATAGTTGATAGGGATTACCATCCATGAACAATGGAAATCTTGAACCCGCCAGCCATGGAATCCATCTATAAATTTTTATATGGCGAAACTTCGAGTGTTGTTTGGACGACACGAAACAATAGAAGTGCAATTTTGAGCCAACCAGTCTGTTGTTTCACTTGCCAATTTGTATATCGCGGAATTTTGGGTGCTATTTATAGGGCACGAAACAATAGAGGCCCAATTTTCATCCCTCCAACCCAAGAACCCACGATCCAAAACGTGTCCAAGTATTGAATGCGGGATCCGTACATGATCTATAAAAATTTCATGTCCATACTTTATAAGAGCATACTTAGTATGCATTTCTCGTTTTTCGAAAAACTTTTACATGCATAAGTTGGCGGATTCACGACTTCATATTTCACTTACTTTTATATCACTATCCCAACTGACCGCCTCCCCGTTTGATATTGTAATAAACTAATATAAAATGGCCCAAGTCCAAATTCACTATGACATCAACACGAGGGACTTAAAATTCAAATAGCTCTCAAGTCCACTTTTTAATTTGTATATCGCAGAAATGTGGGTGTTATTTGTAGGCCACGGAACAACAGAGTCCCAATTTTGAACCCAGCAGGCAAAGAACCTGTGATCCAAATAGTGGCTAAGTATGGAATGAGGGATCCATACATGCTCTATAAAATCTCATGTCCATAGGTTTTAGAAGTACATCTTTAGTATGTATTGCTCGTTTCCTCCGAATGTTGTTTAGAAGACACAGAATAATAGAACTATAATGTTAAGCAATCATTTCCACAAGTTCTCCTATCAATTTGTATATTGCGGGACTCTGGGTGCTAGTTGTAGGATACAGACCAATAAAGACCCAGTTTTGAGCCCGCTAGACCAAGAACCCATGATCGAAAAAGTGGCCAAGTATGGAATGTGAGATCCATGCAAGCTCTATAAAAACCTCATGTCCATACCTTATACGAGTACATACTTAGTATGTATTACTCATTTTTTGGAAAACTTCTAGCTGCAGAAGTTGGGGGATTCACAACTTCAGATTTCAATTACTTTTATATCACCAGGCCGACCAACCGCTTCTCCATTGATATTTTAAGAAACGAATATAAACTAACCCAAGTCCAATTTTTCTAATACATCGACATGAGGCCCTTAAAATTCAAATAGTCTGCAAGTCTGCTTGTCAATTTGTATCTCGCAGAACTATGGGTACTATTTGTAGGGAACATAACAACATAGGCCTAATTTTGAGCCCGCCAGCCTGAGAATCCACGATTCAAAAGGTGGCTAAGTATGTAATGAGGGTTGTGTACATGCTCTATAAAATCTCATGCCCATACTTTATAAAAGTGCATATTTGGTATGTATAACTTGTTTCTTGCGAAATTTTCCAGGTGTGGAACTTGACAGATACACATGCAGAACTTGACGGATACAAAATTTTTGGAATGCAAGTTTTCGAATACGTGGGTTTTTCTTTGAAACAAGATATTTCACATCCTTTTATAATTTTATGTAATTAAATTGTACATATGAATATTTAATATTTATACTTTAGAATTCAAAATAAGATTTTTAGTTAGTGTTAGATAGTTGATAGGGATCAACATCCGTAAAAAATCGCAAGGTTGAGCCTGCTATCCCTGGAGTCCATTTGTGAATTTGTATATGGTGCAACTCCGAGTGTTGTTTGAACCAAACAAAACAATAGAAATGCAATGTTAAGCGAGCCACGCAGAAAGTCACAAATAGAGACCTAGTTTTGAGCCTGCTAGCCCGAGAACCCGTGATCTAAAGATTGGCTTAAGTATGGAATGCGGGAACAATACATGCTCTATAAAATCTCATGTCTATACTTTGTAAAAGTAGATTTTATGTATTACTCTTTTTTTTTTCAGAAAATTTATTGGTAAGGAAGTTGGCGGATTCATGTATTCAGATTTCACTTACTGTTATATCAGCAGCCCGATCAATTGACAACTTCCCTGTTTCATATTGTACAAACCTTGTTGTCTAATTAAATTGTACAATATCAATATTTAATATTAATAATTTAGTATTCAAAATAATGTTTTTAGATAATGTTAAATACTTAATAGGGATTAGAATCTGTAAACAATGGCACTCTTGAGGCTGCCAACCCTAGAGTCCATCTGTCAATTTGTATATCGAGAGACTCCGACTACTGTTTGTATGAAATGAAACAAAAGGAGTGCAATGTTGACCGAGCTATCCCGCAGGTCCGCTGGCTAATTTATATATCATAGAATTTTGGATGTTATTTGTAGACCATGAAACATTGGATGCCCAATTTAGATCCCTCCAATTCGAGAACCCGCCTTCCAAAAAGTGGCCAAGTATGGAATGCGGGATCCGTACATGCTCTATAATATCTCATGTTCATACTTTATAGTACATGTTTAGTGTGTATTACTCATTTTTCAGAAAATTTTGGTTTTTCTTTTCTCTTTGTTTTACATTTTTGAATCGCGGGTTCCTGCATAGGCAGGTTTAACTTTGCATTTTCATTGTTCCACTGCATGCAACTGGAACCCGAAATTCCACAATTTACAAATTAGAAAACCAACCCCCCTTCATCTCATATGCTTTCTCTTTTTTTTTACTTGGTCCTTTTTCCTAATGTCTCATGCTCTTATATACAAAACCCAAGGTTTAGTAATATAAAAATTGCCCTCTATCCATTGCACTTCCGTTGTTCCCCTACGCACAAAAAACAACTGAAATTATGTGACATACAAATTGATGATCGATATCTGTCACTGAGATGCAATATGACCATCAGCGCTTCTCGTATCCTAGGTATATCTTCTGCCCTTTTTTTTTTGTAACCCACTCGACCGCCTTCCATACTTAGGCATTTCTTGGAATCAGTTTCGCGGGTTGGTAGGTGCACGAAATGTACAATGCTTCATTGTAATTCCCCATCAACGCTTCCTTCGTACTTGTTTCCAGATATGCAGTAGCTAAGATTTAATGCTAATACTTCATCCTGCAGGGACCGTTAAGATTGTCATTAATGTTCAGAAATCTGGAGAAGATTTGTCAATAGTATGAATTAAACTAAGATTTGCACAAGAGTATGCTATCCTTTCCAAGCATTCATTTCAAACATGACACAATATGTTTTTGTGCCCCGGCGGGTTGGCGCCTTTAAGAAATTTCTAATTCTTAATCTCTCTTCGTTGTCACCACAACCTTCGCACTTTTTTCTAATTATAAAATTACTAAACTGTAATGGTGACAACTCATTTTGCATGAACCCGGAGATTTTCATTGATCAACGAAAGGCTCGAGGAGACATTCCATTGATACACATTAAACCATAATTTATGGAGGGTTATATTATCCCTCCCCGATTTTCATTTCAAACATTATCTTGAGGAAATAAAAATTGTCGTTAGCTTGTGGCCATAGTTCTATCTAGATACAGTAAACAAATTCGGTCATAATGGCCAGAGGTTCAACTATTCCAAGGCATATTCTTACTACTCATCTCCCTCCACCTAGGAGAAAAAAAGGATATGGTCCATTGGTACACCAAGAGATATATTTCAAGCCAAAGAGTTCCAAGGAAACCCTACCTTCTCAGAGAACCTACTGAGTTGCATTCATGGTTGTTACAGAAGTTGATGTCATGGATTCCGACACAGAAGAATATGATCTGATGGATTATGATACAAAAATGGATGATGGAAATGCATAGACTCTTCCCACTCCTGCGCCCAAATTGAAATTAACCATAACGGGCAGAACTTCTTGACTCAGTGATGGCAGTCCTGACAACACCAAAAGGATTTTCAGAAAGAAACCGACGGTGAACGCAATAGTCTCTTTGCATCACGAAAGTAGGAATTCCAAAGTTTGAAATTAGTCTGTTCTAGGCAGAAGCCTTTCACTACAAAGAAATGATATGTTAATTCTCCCAGAGATATATTTCAAGACAAAAAATTATTCACTTGTGGGACTACTATCTTGTTCTCTAGATATACAATTAACGTATTCAAGAATTGGGTCCTGAACTCTCATTGTTGCAAGGATTTTTTCTACTAGTCATCTCCTTCCACCCAGAATGGACTAATTTGGGCCTCTAAAATTGCACGTGCAACTTGTGTCCTTGATTTTTTTTTGACTATGCAAAGGCGGTTTCAGTTAAGGGATATTCCATTTTCCTTGCAACATTTTTCGTCTTCTTCCTCACGGGAAGCTTTTGAAAACTATCAATTTCACCACAGGATGATTCATCCAGTAGAAAATTGCAAAGATGTTGCATACTGCAAATCTTGTGCTTGTGTTTGTGGCAGATACGTTCATTGTTTTGGCCCGAAGAATTGGGTACAGTTTCTAAGGATAGATGTACAATACTCGAGTTTTTCTTATTTTTTTAAATGGATTTTCTACTAAAAGAAAAACTCTTGGAGTCTTCATTGTTGCATCTTTTCTGGATTTAACACCTGTTCTCATTGGCATGGTTCGGTGTTGTCGTTGTTCTTGGATATTGTGTTTACTTAGGTTATTTTTTCTAAGATAGAAAATGTAACAATTATATGAAAATGTACTCTGTCAATCCACCAACCTTTTATGCAAACAAAAAATGTATGACACACAGTTTGAAACCAACATTCAATTCTATTTGTAATGCAGGTAGAACATAGCAATACCAATGTACAATCTTGCAACAAAAACATCATTCTTGTTTCTAGACTTGCAATTATTAAGTTTTAATGCAAGAAGTTTAATACTTAATTTAATATGTTATAGTCATAAAAGAATGTATCAAGAACATAGTTACACCCACACGCTCCAATAAAATCTAATCTTCAACAAAGCACTTGTTGGAAATTAGTAGAAAATGAAGTTTAGTAGTTTTCTTAATATGTTACAGTCATGGAAGAACATATCAACAACATAGTTACACGCACATGTTGCAATAAAATCTAATCTTCAACGATGCATTTGCTGACAATTAGTAGAAAATGATGGTTTTGTAGTAATGGGGATTCTTTGAAACCAATTCGTGCTTATGAAAACTTCCCTCCACATTTCTATTTTCCCACTCTTTTATTCCCTGTAGTTTCTCTTCTTGGTTACTTAATCATTTTTTTCCAAAAATTCGTTGTTGCGCGGCTTTCCGGATTCATGCATTTCCAACGCGTTCTTACCCTTTCTTTAAATTGACCCTCTATTTTTCCATGTCCTACAAGTAGCACCCAGTGTCCCGCCATATATAAATTGACAGGCGGACTTGCATGCTAACTGGCTCAACATTTCACCTGTAATTTTTCGTGACCTCCAAACAACATTCAAACCTCTGTGATATACAAATTTACACATAGGATCCAGGGCTGGAGGGTTCAAGATTTACATTGTTTACAAATGGAAAAGTGATAAAACGAGCGATACCAAATTTCCACCAAAGATGCTATATTAAAGGGAAAATCATTTCCTCTATAGTTCTGTGCCTTACAAATAACACCCACAGTTCTGCACTATACAAATTGATAGTCGGACTTGCAGGTTGGTTGGCTAATAAAATGCCCTAGAGTTCCATGATAGACAAATTGACAGACGAAGACACTTCTCTGACCGTGAACTCTCGGTAGGCAGGCTCTAGATTGGACTTATATTGTTCCATGGCCTGCAAACAATATCATCACTTCCGCAATATATAAATTTACAACTGGACTCAAATCATACCCTCTTTCGTATTACGCTCCACCTATCATGCCCTCTTCCATGGTATACATTTTGCACTAAAAACTTCTGAGAAATACAATTTAACCTTCGGTTCCTCACGTCTTCTATGGAACTATTGTCACCCCATTTTGAAGCATGTCTATCCGCTTTCCATTCTTCACCATTTCTTCGAATTTCTTTAGCAGATCGTCAGTTTGGTGGGTTGAATAAATATTCAGTTCCTAGTTGTTGTTTCCTATGCTCGCACCCCTTTGCAATTAGAAATTACCAATTATATATAAGATCTTATTTGTAGGCATGCAATTAGAAAGCACTAATTTCAAACATCATGGAATGTCATTTCCGCATCGTCAAGTTGGTCCCTTCATGAAAAATTCAATATTCACTTTCGAGAACGAGTTTGCCCGACCGTTTCCCTATTCCATACTTAGCCACTTTGTTGTAATTCCGCAAATATAAAAACCGACCGCTGAACTGCCCCATCATGATCTCTTCCTTTTTACACATTTTGCAGTCAAAAATTCCGATACATAAAATTTGACTGTGGAAAACTCACCTCTCCTGAGTATCCCCGTAACCCTTTTTTGAATACTGTCTGACCACTTTTTAGACCTTTCCATTCTTTTATTTCTCTCCCATGTCTCCGCCACCTTCGCACTTGTCTATAATAAAAGAAAAAAATTAGTTATACATACATAAATATATATATATATATATATCTTGTTTCTAAATATGCAATTACTGACATTTAATTTTAACAACTCAGCATGCAAGAACCATATATATTGTCATTGATGGGTGAAAGGATCGAAGAAATCTCTTATTAATGCGCATTAAACCAATATTTGTGGGGGGTTATATTATCCCTTCCGAGTGTTGATTTCAAAATCATGAAATGTCATTCGCACGTCGTGGCCTTGGCACATTCACGAAACCTCCAATCCTTCATTGCTCTTCGTCGTACCCACCACCTTCGCATTTCTAAATATTCAATAA
Source organism: Picea sitchensis (assembly GCA_010110895.2). NCBI lineage: Eukaryota > Viridiplantae > Streptophyta > Pinopsida > Pinales > Pinaceae > Picea > Picea sitchensis. The sequence continues at coordinate 35,963 of SNQJ01S0057112.1, forward strand.
GTAAGATTTACTGCTAATAGTTCATCATGCACCACCCATACATATTGTCATTAATAAGCGAAAGGATCGAGGAGCTTTCCCATTCATAAGAATTGAAGCAAGATTTAGAGGAGAGTTACATTATCGGCTCTAATTGTTCATTTCAACCATCATCTGGAGAAAACCAACGTTCTCATAAACCTATGGCATTAGCTTGACACAAGTTTTTTAAAGATACAGTGAACATCTTCGGGTGCGAGGACCAGAACTTCCAGTGGTCCAGGGCATATTATTATTACTCATATTCAAGTAATTTGGACCTCTGGGATTTCTCTTGAAAGATGTATCCCTGAGGTTTTTGACTGTAAGGATCCGGTCTCTTGGTGCACTGATAAATTTAGTTTAGACAAAAGAATTATTCCACTGTGGGACCACTCTTTTGTTTCTTTGTCACCTCGGATCTTCTGCCAGATGCTGAGATTGTCAGAGCCAACATTGACGTTCAAAGGAGAAGATTCGAAACAATTCCTAGCAAAGAATAATAATGATTTGGACCTCTTGCCCCATTTATTGGAAAACCCACTTCTAGTTCCTGAAGATATTACACACTTTCAGGTTAGTTCATTTAGAAATCCATTTCGTGAAATTGCCTGGCTATTTACAAGAATAATGGGACAGGAGTCCACAACAACTATTTCATGGATGGCTCTTTATATTTTGTATTTCACAGTCAATGAACAAGCCATTTTTTATTGGGGCAAGTTAATTTCCCATGAAATTTGTTCCCATTTGTTAAGCTTCAAAAGGGAAAATAAATTTTATATGTCGTCCTATTTAGTTTTTGCGATAGCACATTCCTGTTGGTTTCCACAACTATCTCTCTCTAAGAATGTCAACTACAAATTCATTTGAGTAACGTTCTGTTACTAGGCCTTGTGGAAGCACAAGGCTTCCCACTGTTTCTATGAAGTTTTTAATTGCTTCATGTCTATTTTCAAAGTTTTGTTGTTAGGAGAAGATGTGAGCTTCCACCTCCTCATGGCCACCAAAATATGTGACCTTCGGCCTAAACACGATCGGGCCTTACACAATTCATAACTTTGGTCTTTGCAAGTTCGCGCACCCTGCTATCGAGGTCTTGACTCCTCGATCCCCCGATCTTTGAAGTGTCAAAATGGATCAATCAATGTTTAGCCCCTGGCCAATCCTCAGTCTGTGTGACCACCTTTCTCGTGACTACAACCTAACTCCGCAGGCTTGTCGCATTTTGCGACTTTGGGACTTCCAACACTCTGTGCTCCGCTGCTTGTCCCCGGGATCGCCGAAATATCAAATCCTGAAATTCAAAAATCCTTCGTTGAGAGATCAATGACTATGATCCTCCCTTGATCCGATGGCTCAGATCCTATCGGGACTTTGTGGGACAAGAGTCCCTAACTCTTGCCCTTTTCCTTTCCGGTAACTGAAATACCGAAATCCTCCTCGTGACTGCAGTCTACCTTTTGGAGTTTTGGAACTCACAATTTCGTGATTCCATCGCAACAACCCTTGCTTCTTCGACTTCCTGGTTCCTGAAATGCCAAAGTACTAACGCCCGAAATGTCAGTCTTCTGCTCCAAAGCTTGGATCAAGGGCTCATAACCCCTCCTAATCCGACAACTCAGATCCTTTTAGGATTTTGTGGATCAAGAGTCGCAAACTCTTACCCTTTGCATTCCCGGTATCCGAAATGTCGAATTGGTCCTTTCGAAAATCTCCCCGAAACCTCGACTACTTCTTCGAATCCCTGGGTCCTGAAATACCGATGGCTCCTAATCTCTGCCACGCATCCTCTACAAATAAACGGTCTTGATTCTTTCGTTGTTTCAGAATTTTGTGAGTCAAAACTTCTCATCTCCTGACTCTTTCTCTCCGTCTCTCAATATCCAAAACCCCAATGGGTCCTTGGATTATCACCACGCGTCCTCCGAGTGATGGACAGTTCCAATTCCTTTGGAACTTCACAGTTCGGGAGATCGCAATGCAGCGATTCCACGACCCCTTGATGCTCTGATCCCTGAACTCTGAAATCCTGGTGTGTTCATTGTTTCGGGACTTCGCAGGTTCTCTCCTCTCTACATATGAGGGTTTAACCTCATGCTCCTTTCAACAGATCCAAGGGCTATAAGCTGTCTGAGATAGATCTGGTGGCATAGATATGCTCTCTTCCGCTGTTCTCTCCTGCGCTTCCTAGACGTGAAACTTCAACGGTCCATATATTTTCCTCTGCTCGATATGATGGCAGTTGTGCTCTCCCTCGAGCTTGCACTTCTTCTTCCTTCTCCTTGGAATATTTTTTGAAGTATCAAAGGTCTCAGCATTTGCTTCCTCTTGCGAGCCTACAACATGGGTCTCTCCTGTGTTCTTGGGATGCTCCTCCTCCTGAGATTCGGGATTGTGAACCCTTGAAAGGTTTCCCCAACTTCTGCATCTCTTGGCTACTGCTCTGTGCGCAAGGAACTTTTCCTCCTAAGCTTGGTCTATGTTGAACCTTGAAAGGTTTCTCCAGACTTCTGCACTCCTTGCAGGGTCTCTCCATACAAAGGTATTATCTCTTCTGAGCTTAGACTTGAAACAAAGTCTTCCCGTTTTCACTCCTTGAGCTTCAACTGCTCATACCTCTAAGGTCTCTTACCCTTTCTCTCCTTGAAAGGATGGAAATTCCCTCTGGAAACTTCCTAGTCAAGCACTCCTTATTGAGCCTACAGGGTGTTCAGTAACCCTGAGAAGGTCTCCCTGACACTTCTTCTTCATCCTCAGAACTCTAAGAATTTTTCCTGTTCACTATCTGCACACCAACTCAATGCCCTCCAGGCAGAGTCTCTATAGAATCCATAGTGATTTTGTCCCCTTCTCTTATGCATTATATACACCTACATAATTCCCTTTTGATAGAGCTCTCATAGAATCCTCAGTGATTCTGGTTTCCTTTTGAACTCACAGTAGAGTTATCCTATGCCATATCCGCACCTGCTTGATGCCCTCCTGGTAGAGTTCTCATAGAATCCCTTAGTGATTATGTCTTTTGTTGTGTCCTCCTCTACACAATCTCACCTCCAAGGTGTTCAACAACCTTGAGGTTTCCTCTTGAGCCATTGACTTTAGTTGGTGCGCCCTCTTGGCAGGTCCTTGCCCAAATTCCACAGAATTAAGGAGTGCATATGTAAACTGGATTTCAGAACCCACAGCGTTCTATCACACCCTCTTGGAAATAAGCCTCAAATAACCCCAAACCTGAAGCCAAATAACCCACAGATAGCAGAACCTATCTGTCCCTGCAAATGCACATCTATAGCATATAAAGAACACACAAATACATTCATAAACACATAAAGACACAAAGAAACTCATGCAAAAAATATGCTCTTTATATTAATATGAAATGCCTCCTTTACAAGGTGTTCTTGAGCTTAGACTTTGACAGAGTCTTGGCTCCTTCTCTCCTCTACTTTAACTCTCACTGAGTTCCCCTATCTCTCTACCCTACTCAAAACAAGATCAAAAGATCTTTTACATGAGGGGGCTCTTCCAGCTCTTCCCTCCATCTCACCTACTCTATTCAATTACATTGAGTTACATTGAATGGGATGTCTAGTCCGAATCAGATCTAGATCCTATCCTTACAACCATTGAGGCTTTCTTTAACTACATCCTACTCAAATGCATGACTGTGCACCTCTCTTCATCCCATTGAATGTGCACTCTGCTTGTTGGATGTCTTGGGCGTGACGCTCCTGCATCATACTCCTCTCCTGCAAAAAATTCATGAGATCCTCCTCATGAGCTCCCCAGCACCACTATTGAAATCCTCCTAGATCCCAAACAATCCTCTGGAGTTGTTCATCTACTCCACTGCTCTGTTGTTGTTGTTGTCTCCCTTCTGATCAGCTTCCCTTCAGTGGCAGCTTCTGCTGATCTAACCATCAGCTTTCGAATCTCCTCAATATCCTCATCCAATTTCTCTAGTGGTTGGCTCTATTCAAGCAGTGTCCTCTACTGAAATTCTTCCTCATCAGTTGATAGATCTACCGGATCTCCCATGCCATCTTCTTCATCCTCCGTGGCACTAAGTCTCCATTCCGCTACAAAGTTTAGCTTCGAAATCCTATTACTAAGCTACTACTAAGCTTTTCCCTGTGATATCTCTGCTGCTGCCATATCTCTTTGTGTTGTCTCAAGTCCAACCTCTCCCAGCTGCTCCTGGGGATGGTATGCTCCTCCTGCATCTACTTCCAACTTCATCTGTTGGATGTGCATTCTCTGCACTATCACCCTTCTCTTTAGGTATTCAATCTGCTCGCACAGATCAACAAAGCTCATGTTGTCTGCTTCTTCTTCTTCTTCTGTTGCAATCTCCAATGCTGCAGTCGCCTCTATTTTAGCTTCTTGGCTGAAAAATTTGAGCCATTCCTCAGAATGCTCATTTCCTTCTTCTTCTTGGGCATATTTTGATATCTTCTCCAACTCTTCCTCTTCTTTGATAGTCTCTTCTAGATTTTTTTCTGTTGCTCCTACATCGACAACACAAACTCTCACCTTTACTAGGCTACCTGGCAGGAATATTTGAATTCCTCCAATGATCAGAATTTCCTTCGGATCCTTCTTCTTTGTCATCTTTCCTTACTAATATGAACTCAACTCTGAGCTCATCTTCTCTCCCTTTCCCTCTTGGAAATATGGGATTTCTCTGCTTCCCCCTTGGCAGTCTATGAGATCCTTAGATCTCATCTTTATGCCCACCTGGCAATTTGAATTTCCCATCCTGCCCTCTTGGCAGTCTATGAGACCCCGCAGTGATCTCACCTCATTGCCCTCTTGGCAACATGAAATTTCCCTGCTATCCTCTTGACAGTCTATGAGATCTCACAACGATCTCATCTCATTGCCCACCTAGCAATTGGAAATTTTCATTCTGCCCTCTTGGTCGCTTCTGCACACATGGAAGTCTCTGAGTTCTTCCAGTGATCTCAGTTCATCCTCAGCATCATTGAGATTCCTCCCAGTCTCTGGTTCACATACATGAACCATCTCCTCCTCATCATTCCTGAGGCTTTCAGCATGCCTCAACCATCCTCTTATCAGCCTCCGTTGTCTTTTGGCCACTAATTTCCTGACTGGCCATTTTACCTTCTTCCTGATGGGCCATTCATACACCCATCATGACTTTGCCTCTTGCTACATCTGCAATGCGAGCTCCTCCATCCTCGCTCTAATCTCGATGAGTTTCGTATCCATCGCCTCTTTGATCTGTTGCTGATGGATCTTCTTTCCATCACATCTATCACCTTCAATAGCCATTTTTCTGCCCTTTTCTGCCCTTCTGGCAAACTTGTTGTCACTCTGCAACTGAGTGCTTCTAGCCTTCCCCTACAGTCCTCCCGACTGCCTCCTTGACTATTGCCTACCTGGAAACAATCACCAAAGAGCTCCAGTACTCTGTCTTCTCCTCCCTTTCTCTGCAAGATATCTCTGATACTACTTAGACATGCATTAGAGTGTTCTCTTCCTCCACCTCCTTCTGTCTGTAGTATAAAAATAGAAAGTGGCTCTGATACCACACTTGATGTGTACCAGGGTATTTCCTTCCTGCTTCCTCTGCCTAAAATATACAAACAAAGATTCAAGCTCTGATACCACACTTGACGTGTATCAGAGTACTCTTTCTCCTCTCGCTTCCTCTGCCTGCAATATACAAATAGAGTCAAGCTCTGATACCACACTTGACGTAGCAACCCCTGCCTGGACAGGTTCTACACGACCTCCCTGTCTTAGAATCATTCGGAATTCTCTGAGCCGAAGCAGCTCCTTTAGTTCCTTGTTGGAACCTCCAACGAATTTGATCCACAAGTCCTTTCACAAAATCCCACTGACACCATCATGCACCAGGCGTGAGCTTCCACCTCCTCACGGCCACCAAAATATGTGACCTTCAACCCAAACACGATTGGACCTTGCACGATTCGAAACTTCAGGCTTTGCGACTTCGCGCACCCTGCTATTGAGGTCCTGACTCCTAGATCCCCCAATATTTGAAGTGCCGAAATGGATCAATCAATGTTTATCCCCTTGACAATCCTCGGTCTATGTGACCACCTTTCCCGTGACCACAATCTAACTCCGTAGGATTGTCGCGTTTCGCGACTTCGGGACTTCCAACACTTTGTGCTCTACTCCTTGTCCCCGGGATGGCTGAAATGCTGAATCCCGAAATGCCGAAATCCTCCGCTGAGAGATCAATGGTTGTGATCCTCCCTTGATCTGATGACTCAGATCCTATCAGGACTTTGTGGGTTAAGAGTCCCTAACCCCTTCCCTTTCCCTTTTCGATAACCGAAATACCGAAATCCTCCCCATGACCACAGTCTACCTTTCAGAGTTTCGGAACTTGTGATTTCACGATTCCACTGCAACAACCCTTTCTCCTTCGACTTCCCGATTCCAAAAATGTCGAAGTACTGAAGCCCAAAATGTTGGTCTTCCACTCCAAAGCTAGGATCAATGACTCATAGCCCCTCCTGATCCGATGGCTCAGATCTTTTCAAGATTTCATGGGTCAAGAGTCCCGAACTCTTAACCTTTGCATTCCCAGTAGCCGAAATGCCGAATTGGTCCTTTTGGAAATCTCCCTGAAACCTCGACTGCTCCTTTGACTCCCCAGGTCCTGAAATATCGATGGCTCCTGATATCTGCGACGCGTACTCTACAAACGGACGGTCCTGATGCTTTTGCTATTTCAAAATTTCATGAGTTGAAACTTCTCATCTCCCAACTCTTTCTCTCTATCTCTCAATATCCGAAACCACGATGGGTCCTCAGATTATCGCCACGCATCCTCTGAGTGATGGACAGTTCCAATTCCTTCGGAACTTTGCAGATTGGGATATCGCGATGCAATGATTCCATGAACCCTTGATGCTCTGATCCATGAACTCCAAAATTGTGGTGTGTTCGTTGTTTCAAGACTTCGCAGGTTCTCTCATCTCTTCATATGAGGGTTAAACCTTGTGCTCCTTTCAACAGATATGAGGGTTGTCGGCTGTCTGAGCTAGATCTGACGGCCCAGATCTTCTCTCTTCCACTGCACTCTCCTGCGTTGCCTAGACGTGAAACTTCAATGGTCCAGATCTTTTTACATGAGGGGCTCTTCGAGCTCTTCCCTCCATCTCACCTACTCTTTTCAATTACATTGAATTACATTGAATGGGTTGTCTAGTCCAAATCGGATCTAAATCCCAACCTTACAACTATTAAGGATTTTTTTAACTACAACCTGCTCAAAGGCATGGCTTTGGCTCTACTAACGTTACAAACATTTGATACAAATTTTAAATTCAAAATTTGAAATGAGAGGGTTATGCCTCTCTTCATCCCATTGAATGTGCGTTGTGTTGGCTGGTTGGCTTGGGAGCGATGCTCCTGCATCAATAGGCAACTGATTTCTTGGATAGGAAAGGGACACTTGAACATTTGGATAATTACACTGTCATAAGAATTTTTGGCTCCACGAAAATACCTTCTCTCCTTCCTTGTCACATTACGGACATAATGTTTATTACAGAGGTAGCACGAAAATACAATTACTAGTTGCATCTATTGCCAAAGAAGAGGAAAACACAGTTTATTCCTCTTCCTTGGAAAGTAGGGGAGTTTGTGTTGAAAAACGTCAAGAAAATTGAGGAAATTGCAGTTCATTCTAGCATCTCCAACCTAATATATGTTGAAATCATAAGAGGGTTCGACCCCTATAATATTTTTCGAAAATATTTACAAGCGCTTGGCATTGACGATTATTTTTTTTTAAAACACCTGCCCAAACATAGAGACAGTGACGACAATGCTCCTACCTCTGATGTTGACGATGTGGACACAGTGCAAAGATGCACTAAATTATACATGCAATAGGGGAAATTCCTTGGTGACAAGAGTGTTCAATCGACAAATAATACTCCAAAAAGTACGGCATTTCAGAGCATTGATCCAATGGCCCACCATAGCAACAAAGAAACTCAAAGTTCTTCAAATGAAGGAGGAGATAACGAACCTCTTAACTATAAAATTGATAGTTCTCACAAGCTTCTGGTAGAGAAGAAGAGAAAAAACAATGTGGGACAGGCGGAAGAGATGAAAATTCAGAGTGAGAACATGGAACTTGACACTGATCTGGATAGCATGCTCTGCTTCCTTGATCAGCCTGGAAATGCCATCCAACATAGCCATCTAATGGACATATCTATTACCGAAAATTTTGACGAAGATGAATCCTTCATGTTCCAAAGCGTTGTTTTTGATAGCTAGTCCAAAAAATTGATAATTGAAAAAAAATATGTTAAAAATAAGAAAGGGAAATCTCGTTCAGAGGTTTCCCTTGCCAACATGCGAATGTCCCAAATTTTTCAACTTCACACCGCGAGCGAAGAAGCCCTTCATGATTCCATCGGAGGCACCGAGACCGAGAATGCTAGAGTGAAGGACCGGGTCAAGGAATTTGAAGAGGCTTTCATTCCTATGCCATTGTTTGTCAATCCTTTGGCAATAGCCATGCCTGCCACCCTTGCAGTCAACGTAAAAGCATCCTCCACCCTCCTTCCATCCTATAGAGGATATGTGGAAAATAATATCAAGAAAAGAATGGAACTGGTTACCGAGGCATGGAAAACATCACAAACCATCACTTCCCTTAGAACCAGGGCATATAGTTTTCTCGAACATTTGCAGGCAGAGTTAAAAGATGAAGAAAAATTATTTTTAAAAGCGGTCCTTCTTTTTAGAACCATTGTCAAGAAATTTATGACAGAAACAAAAAGAAGAGAACAAGATATTCCATCCAAAAACCAGATTGGTTAATTGAATGTATGTTGGAAACAAAAAGTGAAGAACCTGCATCTCATTGATCAGTCATGTGGACAAGCCATATCAAAGAAAAATAAATTATTCACAAGGCTGTCAAGAATAGACTTAGTCAGAAAAACCAACGACTTCCAAGACCCCGACTTAATCGCAAACTCCTTTCCCTTAACCAAGCAAGAGTTCGATAAACAGGGTTCTATGTTTGAGGCCTTGTATATGGAAAAGTTTTACAACATCCTTCACTTTGATCAAGCTCACGAAGACGAATGGCTAGTCAAATATTCAGTACAGAATGAGGAAATTCATCAGGCCCTATGTAATCTTTCTATCGACTTCCAAAAACTAGAAAATGATATTTTCAACATAAAAATCCAGAATGAGATCAACGTCACCCCAATGAGAAGCTACATTCAAGAATGGCTCGAAAGGAAACTGAAGTAGGCTGCTAACTAAATGCAACAACCAGTGGTCAGGATTCCAGAAGTCGTCGACAACATCATTGAAACTGCAGCCGTCGACGACATCAATGAAATGAAAGGTGAAAAAAAATAGCCAAAGGGATCAGATGTACCCTCACTGTAAGTCTACTAATCACATCATGCTTTGTTTATCAACCCAGTTATTCCACTTTCTTAAATAGAGATGTGTAGACAAACACGTATACCTTTCAATTTCTTTTTTTGCAGGTATTGCACTCTATCTTCTTTCTACAGTCCTGATTCTTGTACATATTTCTCTAATGGTCTGTGGGAGCCCCAATCCTAGTCTACATGAAAAACACATTGAAATTCCCATTAATATGTAACATACTTTAATTTTTTTGTATATTTCAATTTTCCAGTGGTATGTAACAAACTTTTATTTTTTGACATACTTTAAAAAAAATTGTTTTCTTATCTACTTTTAAATATATGTCTTCATACATTTTTATCTTTCAGTATGACAAATGCAATTAATTTTTTATTTGTAACAATTTTTTTTTTTTTTTTATATATATTTTTAAATAAATGGTGCTCTAAACCATCATTTACTTATGCCCCATGTTGACAAATGCATTTTAATTTTTATATGCCAAGGGTCATTTACTTATGCCCCATGTTCCGTGATATACATGTTGCATACAACATTTTTATCATATACATTTCAAAATTTCCAGTAGTTTGTCACAAACTTTTATTTTTTTACATATTTCAAATAAAATTGTTTTGGTATCTCCTTTTAAATTTATGTCTTCATACATTTTTATCTTTCACCAGTCCTTTTGGTAAATGCATTTAAATTTCTAATTTTTTTTTCCACGGTGAACAATTTTTTAGTTATATACTTTCAAAAAATAAATGGTACTCTACATGCCAAGTATTATTTACTTTTGCTCCATGTTCTGTGATATACATGTTACACACAACATTTCCGTCATTTACAATTGGACCCCATTTTCCAATATTTGCTTTCTAACCTAGTTGATAGGGACTAAGTTGCCACACAACCTTGTTTGCCAATTTGTTGGTAAGGTTTTAAGATATTTCAATATGTACCATTATATTAGAATAAAAAATGGAATAAATTCAACTTTTTATTTAATTAAAAGTTTTTGAAATTCTTGTTTAAATTTTAGATAAATTGATTATTAAAAAGGTTTTGACATAAAAATATTAAAATGAACAACTTAATAAATACATAAATTAAAAATATATTTAATATTTTTATTTATAATTTAAAAAAAAATTGTTAAAAATTATAATTTCAATTTGATTTATAATTTATAGAAAATTAATAGTAAAATAATATTTTCAAAAATTTTGATTTATTTTAAAAACTTCCATATCATTTTAATTTTTTAAAATAAAATAAAAATTTACATTGCAATTTTTTTTACTCAATTATTATATAAATCATAAATTATATAACTATACACATCCTAAATTATATAATTATACACAGTTACAAAACTATACACCTATTGATAATGGGCACAATTAATGATCTTTTAACCTTATTTAACCTTAAACCAGAATCTGATGGCTATGCATTGAAGATGCTGGCATATTCTTAATCGTCCTCCAAATCAATGGGTCATATTTATTATTCATAACTTTCTTGCATTTATCAAGGCATCCATTACATGTTTACTTTTTAACATTTACCTAATCACATTAAAAAATCACTGTAAGGATATGTAAATGCCATGTTTAAATGATTAGGTAGGATTACCTAATCACATTAAAAAAACACTGTAAGAATATGTAAATGCCATGTTTAAATGATTAAGTAGGATTAAATCGTGCAGCCAAAAATTTCATATTGCCACAGACGAATTACGAATTACCACATACATTTTATATTAAGGGCACGGGACACACATTTTCAACCGCTAGTAACGGCTATGCTAATAACTATACACAGTTACAAAACTTATATACACCTTTTTACTGAATTATTAACTAATTCATAAATTATATAACTGTACACAACTACAAAACTTTGAAGTACCAAGACACATTACCATAAATATAGTACCAAAAGACATATCTTGTGAGTTGTCAATTCTCCAGTATTAAAATAAATAAATAAATATGGAGGAATTGTCAAATTTTCACTAAACAATTTAAAATAGTTACTATATGTCAATGTTTAAAAAACCAATTATTAAAAATATGACGAAATTTAAATGGAGTGGGTTAATTAAGGAGCAATCTTTTTTCTTCGATTGTTTTTTTGACAGGTACTTGTTTTAAATTTCTTGTCAATTCAAAACTCTAATAGATTTTCTAAACATCTGAGTTGATTTAAAATGAAATAAAATCTTTGAAATAAGATCCTGAAATCCATGCTACACTGAGAATACTCCTAAAAAAATCTTACTAAATTCAAACTTTTTTTTTTTTCCAAAAAAAAAATGGGTCTGTTTACTACAGAGTTAACAGACTCCAATTTTAATGTTTTGAAGAATTAAAAAATACCACGAGCATTTATGACAACTATCCGTGAGTAAGGTTCGCACATATCTCACTCCCCTTATTACTTGCAAATTAGCTGAGGTTACTCCGTATCAAGTGTCAAACGATAGCTGTAGATTTTCATCATCATTCCGTAGGAAACAGGAGCATTTTTGGAAAAGAATGACAACGAGAAATGATAGCCATTCGATTTCCAGGCGTCATTTATCTCGCATAATATATCAATAAATTTGTAGCGACTGGCCGAACCAGAGTCATAAATTAGAGGTCACATCGACATGCTCCTCGTGGTCCTCTCACTGGCGACCAGTATTGGATGGGTAGTGTTCGGCCTATTGACTAGCCAAAGTTTCACTGCGTTAACCATTTAGTACCAGGAGGAAGGTAACTGTGTTTTTTCTATATATACTCATCGTCCATTCGAGACACGAGCGACGAGGCCAGTACTTGTGTTTGTTCCCAACAGAGAGATCATTAGCTGTGGTGTTAGTCTTTACCTATCTACATAAAAGGAACATCCAAGATGGGTAGATTTCCTTGCTGCTCGAAAGAAGGGCTCAACCGGGGGGCCTGGAGCGCAGTGGAGGATATGATTATGTTCGAATACATTCGAATTCATGGCGATGGTCGATGGAGAAAACTCCCTCAAAAAGCAGGTGAATCTGAACAGATCTGTTATATAGTATCGACAGGCTAAATGAGGTGACATTTGAAAAAGAAAAAGAAGCTGTTGACGGTCGGATCTCAACCCAAGACGATGTCAAAATCCCCTTTCATA
>SNQJ01S0057113.1:0-10102 GCA_010110895.2 Picea sitchensis
AAAATGAAGAGTTCCTCCTGAGGGATGTACCCTCCTGATAAAACTTGAGGAGGCCAACATCCATACAAATGGAGTGTGTCTGCTATGAAATAGGGTGAGGGAACAACTCCCTCTCCTTCTCCCTGACTTTCCACTCATCTACAAATGTGTGCATCTTGGCCTGCTGCTACATATGTTTCTCCTCCTCTCATCCTCATCATCTTTGATTACAATACAAATATTGTTAGGAACACACACACACACATAGATAAAATAAATTGAAACTATAAAACACACACATATATAAACAACTTGTATTTAAAAACATCTAAAATTATTTTTTTTAGCAAAAAAATATAAAAAAGTAACTCGCGTGCCTAAAATAGAACTTATGCTCCACCTTCAGTGCTCTATATTAGACAAAAAAAATCACCATGCAGTTTTGTTACTAACATGCACCAATGTGATGCAGGAGCATCTCCCACATCAAGCGAGCCAGCGCGGAAGCAAAGGACAACTAGACAAGCGCCAACACGAATTTTGAATTTCACTTGAAGTTGTTGCGCAATCTTAAATGTAGTCATTAAAGAAGATGCACACTTATATAATATAAATGGACCTTGAGTGATTTTGTCTTGTCCTTAGTAGGTAGAAGGCATTTAAAGTAGTTAATGCAGGTAGATAGAATTTAATTCTAGATTAGACTGGTTGAGAGCGCAAGAGGGAAACAGGATATAGACACCCTCATTGTGTATTGTATGATAGATATGAAGCGTTGGAGCATAGAAGAGAAACATAGAGCTGTGTAAAAACATCCATGTACAAGCATTTGGATTAATAGAAAGAGATTGATTCAAATTCATGGTTTTGTGTTGTTCTCTGTGTATTGATGCTAAATGGTATGCTCATGTATGGTTGCTTCTTGTTATACATTTTATTTATATGTTGTGTATATGATTCCATGTTTAAGTTAGAAGTCTGAGAGAAAGAAGGAATGAGTTTCAATTGTTTCTCTATCTGAACAAGGATTCCTGCAAGGAGTGCAGTCGAAATTGTCCGCAAGGAGTGCGTTGATAGAGGGTTCAGATAGAGTCACTTTTGTTCCCATCCACGCAGAAGTGCAGTTGGGCACATGAGCCGTGCAAGGAGTGTGCAGGCCGAGTGAAGTCTCAGGGTTGTGAACCTGAGTGAGGTATTTAGGGACCGCTACTGGTGCGCGTAGGGTCGAAGGAGATTCAACACTTGGAAGTGGGTAAATATCTGCCGCAAGGAGTGCGTGCAAGGTTTTTTGGAAGATACAGAGTTGGGAAAGATCAGGAGGTATAGGGCCTTCGAGTGACTATTGAAGGGTAGAGCAGAGAAGTTATACTTTGAATTTTTCAAGAAGCGTCGCAAGTTTGCACGCAAGTGGATGAATTCCATGGAGGAACGCTTGGTCATTCGCAGGAGTTGCCGAGGAGGAACGAACGGTCGGAATTATCTGAGGAGATTTCACAAAATCCCATGAATCGTCAGATCCCAGGAAGGAGCAGGGAGGTTACGACAGAGACGTCGAAGGGTTTTAAGCTCAGGGGAGGCAAAACCGTTGACCCGAGCCACAAGGGCCGTCGGATCTACCCGTGGATTTCCATATCAGGTTTTCATGGGTGGTAGCTCCGTGAAATTGACAACTGGAATCGTGAAATCATGATACGCGATATCTCGACGGATAATAGAACAGTGTGGGCCACAAGGGTCAGAGTGGTGGACAGGTGGCACGAGTCATCGGAGTTTCACGGCGAGAAGTCCCAAAACATATGCATTAGGATTCACGATATTGTGAACTCCGAAATTTCGATGGAGTAAAGGCATTGAATAGTCAACCTCACGCGTGTGTCGAAGTTTCGACATATCGGGACTCGGGAGTCGGAGAACCGAGTTGCTTGACATCGCGAACACTGAATTCGCGATAAGGAAATTACCGATAGGAAAAAGAAAAGGTCAACATTAACTGGTTGTCAGGTTTCGGGAATTCGAAAGGCCAATGTTCAACCACTGACCTCGCGAAGTCGCGAAGTCCGATCTCCCGATTGAAAAGAGGGGGATCACACGAGGATTGCTGTGGGTGCAGATTTCCCGATAGGGAAATAGAAGAGCCTTAGATTTCTTCGGGCCGTGAAAAAAAGGAAAGATCCTGAGAGTGCACGGACCTCCCGACCTGTGGGTAGTGTGGGGAGGGGGCGTGTGCACCAAGTGGTATCAGAGCTCAGAAAGTTTCTTTTCTTTCTGTAGTAGAGAAGAAAGAGAATTCGCCATGCCACCAAGGAGAAGGGACATGCAAACACCCAATCTAGAGGATAGAGAAATGCTGAGAAGAAGAGGTCAGCAGATGACTGATCCAATCATGGAGAGAGAGATGCGTGATCTACGAGCCAGACTCAAAGACATGGAGACAACGCAAAGACGCACATTCGGTGGGAGGGATCTCAGTGATTCCGAGAGTGAAGCTGAGGCTGAGCGAGAAGAGGAAGTTGCAACCGAAGATGCATCAAACGAACATTTGATCAGAGCTATTGCAAGGATGGGTGCAAGAGAAAAGATGGACATTCCAGTTTATGAGGGAAACCTGGATGCATAGGAGATTCTAGACTAGATTAGATCTCTAGACACATACTTCGACTATGAAGATGTCGAGGAGGACAAGAAAGTCAAGCATGCTGTCACAAGATTGAAAGGACATGCAACATTGTGGTGGGATGAACTACAAGCTGACAGACGCTGCAAGGGCAAGCAGAAGATCAAGAACTGGGATAGAATGATTGCGAAGATGAAGGAAAAATTCATCCCTAGAGATTATCAAATTACTCTGTTCAGGAGGATGCAAAACCTGAGATAGAAGTTGATGGCAGTGAAAGAATACACTGAGGAATTCTATAAACTGAACATCAGGGCAGGTCATCGGGAGAGCGATGATGAAAAAGTTTCCAAATACATGAATGGCCTGAGATATGATATCTAGGATGAGATGAGCATGGTAACCATCCTAACGGTGGAAGATGCTTATCAGATGGCTCTAAAAGCAGAGGAGAAGCTGAGCCGAAAGCAGAGTCAAGGAGGCCGAGGCAAAATTCAGCCCAGAGGCAAATTAGTTTCCCAGGACAAATATTAGAAGCCCAAGGAGGACTGGAAGAAACCTCAGACTCGAACTGAGAGAGGTGGAACCTCACAGAGAGGGAAACATACTGAGCAGAGAGGAGATTATGCTGACAACAACACTTTTCCTCGTACTAGAGGTAGAGGAAGAGGAAGAGGTGGAGTAATTACATGATTCACATGTGGAAATAATGGGCACAAGTCTTACAAGTGCCCAGATAAGAAGAAGGAAAGTGGAGAAGCTCACATCGACGAAGCGCAGAGGCGGGATGTTGAGGCAGAAGACGCTGAAGGCGGAAGATCGCTAATGATGCGAAAAGTCCTTTTGACACCCGAGAAGGAGGTGGAGAGTTCAGTCCAAAGGACCAGACTATTCAGGACTACTTGCAAGACCAAGGACAGGGTATGCAAGGTCATCGTAGACAGTGGTAGCACGGATAATCTCGTTTCAACCAAGATGGTAGAGAAGTTGGGGCTGGAGACGACTGATCATCCAATCCCATACAGAGTTTCGTGGCTACAAAAAGGACACCAGGTAACTGTCACTAAACAATGTTTAGTTGAATTCAAGATAGGAGGATATAATGATAAGATCTTATGTGATGTCATTCCTATGGATGTCTGTCATCTATTGCTGGGTAGACCATGGCAATATGACAAAAATGTGATTCATGATGGAAGAATGAACACATACACCCTGGAGAAGAATGGGAGGACACACATGTTGCTTCCGATTAAGGATAAGGAGGTGAAGCCGGAAGTAAGCGACACTGTACTTCTCATGAGTGGGAAGGAACTTCTTAATGAGGTTAAGAAGAAGGAGGATCCACAGTTTATTGTGGTCAGAAAGCCTAGAATTGTGTTGACTAGCACAAGAGTAGATGATTTACCAGTCGAGGTTCAGGAACTGCTGGAAGAGTTCGCTGACATAGTAGTGGACGAATTACCTCGTTCGTTACCACCGATCAGAAGTGTGAGTCATCATATTGATCTCATACCAGGAGCTAGTTTTCCAAATAAAGCTGCGTACAGATTGACGCCGCAAGAGAATGAAGAAGTTAAAAGGCAATTCCAGGATTTGTTGGACAAAGGTTTGGTCAGGGAAAGCTTGAGTCCATGTGCTGTTCCAACAGTACTCAGTCCGAAGAAAGATGGAGGCTAAAGGATGTGTACTGATTCGAGGGCGATCAATAATATAACCATCAGGTATAGATTTCCATTGCCAAGGATGGATGATTTGATGGATTGCTTGAGTGGAGAAAAATATTTTTCAAAGATTGATTTGAAAAGCGGTTATCACCAGATCCGCATGAGAGAAGGTGATGAATGGAAGACAACATTCAAAACCAACGAAGGGTTGTATGAATGGCTTGTTATGCCATTTGGCTTAACAAATGCGCCAAGTACCTTCATGAGACTGATGAACGAAGTACTGAGGGATTTCATCGGGAAATTTGTCATTGTGTATTTGGATGGCATACTGGTTTTCAGTAAAACAGTGGTAGAGCATCTGGAGCATTTGGCTACAGTAATGCAGAGATTGCAGCAGGAGAAGCTTTTGATAAACATGAATAAGTCCTCATTCATGAAGATAGAGCTCATTTAATTGGGGTTTGTTATTTCGTAAAATGAGTTGAGGATGGATCCAGATAAGGTGGACGTGATCAAGAATTGGCCATCACCGAAGAATATTTTCAAGGTGAGAAGTTTTCACGGATTGGCTAGTTTCTACCGAAAATTCATCAGGAATTTCAGTGGAATCAACGCAGCGTTGATGGAAACCATGAAGAAAAGACACAAGTATTTTCACTGGATGGAAGAGGCTGAGAAAAGTTTCAATCTGTTGAAGAGGAAGATCACAGAACGACCAGTTTTGGTGTTCCTGGATTTCCAGAAGACATTTCAAGTGAAATGCGATGCAAGTGGGTTTGCAATCGGGGCAATCTTAATTCAGGAAGACAGGCCGATAGCATACTTCAGCGAGAAGATGAATGAAGCGAAAGTGAAGTACTCCACTTATGACAAGGAATTTTATGCTATCATCCAGGCATTGAAGAAATGGAGACATTACTTGATCCCGAAAGAGTTTGTCTTATACAGGTGACAATCATGCGTTGTAGTTTGTGACTCAACAGGAGAAGTTGAATCAGAAACATGCCAAATGGATTGAGTATATGCAGAATTTCACCTTTGTGATAAAACATATTTCTGGTACTGCTAACAAAGTGGCTGATGCTTTGAGCAGGAAGTGTTTGTTGTTGCAGGAGTTCAAAGTCAAAACGTTGGGGTTTGATGATCTCAGAGACATGTACGCTGATGATCTAGATTTTAAGGAAGCGTATGAAGAAACTGAGAATCCAATTCTCAGAGACAGAAGCCAGTGGATAGAGTACATGATCCAGGAAGGATTACTATTTAGAGGTAATCAACTATGTATTCCAAAATGATCGATGAGGGAGAACTTACTGAAGGAGAAACACAGCGGAGGATTGGCAGGGCACTTTGGTCATGACAAGACTTTCGCAAAGTTGAATGAGTCATATTTTTGGTCGGGAATGTGAGAAGACGTCAAGAGATTCGTGGACAGATGTAGGATTTGCCAACATTCGAAGGGGAGAAAGCAGAATGTGGGGTTTGATCAACCATTTCCCATACCAGAGAGGCTGTGGGATGAAATTAGCATGGATTTTGTATTGGGGTTGACAAGAACACAAAGAGGTTGTGATTCAATATTTGTGGTGGTGGATAGATTTTCCAAGATGGCACACTTCATTCCATGTCAGAAAACCAATGACGCAACTCACAGTGCGAATCTATTTTTCAAAGAGGTCATTCGACTTCATGGCTTACCAAGGAGCATAGTTTCGGATCGAGACACCAAATTCATAGGGAATTTTTGGAGGACCTTATGGAAGAAGCTGGGAACTAACTTGTCATTTAGTTCAGCTTATCATCCTCAGATGGATGGACAGACAAAAGTAGTCAACAAAATTTTGGGAGACTTGCTGAGAAGCTTGGTGACGGAACACCACAGCCAGTGGGACACCATATTACCACAGGCAGAGTTTGCTTATAATGACTCAGTTAACAGGAGCATAGGACATAGTCCATTTTAGATTATCTATGGAATGCGGCCGAGAGGAATTTCTGAACTAAGGGATTCAGAACAGACTGCGCCTCGGAGCGCTAGTGCAGAAGAATTCACCGAGGCGATGAGGGAACTTCACAGTCAGGTGAAGGAGCGACTGCTGAATTCAAGTCAGGAGTATAAGCGCATAGCAGATCAGCATAGAAGACAACTTCAATTTGAGGTTGATGACTTAGTTCTGGCACACTTGAGGAAAGAAAGGTTCCCGAGAGGAACGTATAACAAGCTGAAGATGAAGAAAATAGGGCCATGTAGAGTCTTGAGGAAATTTGGGACGAATGCTTATGAGATTGAATTACCCGATGGGATCGGAATTTCTTGGGTATTCAATATCTCAGATTTGTACCCATATAAGGCTGAAGGAACAAGGACTGGAGATGAGTAGCCAGTTATCCAGTGGACAAAGCAAATGCCAGTTGTAGAAAAGCCGCAGATGGAGTGCATACTGGACAAAAGAGTGAGCAAGAGGACCAGGCGAAAAAAATACTTTGAGTATCTGGTCAAGTGGAAGAACCATCCAGTTGAAGATGCCAGTTGGGAGAGTGAAGCAGAGATACAGAAGCATGGACAGACCGCGCATGAGCTCATGGACAGGAGCCCATGAAAATTTTCAAGCAAGGGAGTATGATGCAGGAGCATCTCCCACATCAAGCGAGCCAACGCGGAAGCAAAGGACAGCTGGACAAGCGCCAACGCGAATTTTGAATTTCACTTGAAGTTGTTGCGCAATCTTAAATGTAGTCATTAAAGAAGAGGCGCACTTATATAATGTAAATGGACCTTGAGAGATTTGCTCTCGTCCTTAGTAGGTAGAAGGCATTTAAAGTAGTTAATGTAGGTAGATAAAATTTAATTCTAGAATAGACTGGTTGAGAGCGCAAGAGGGAAACGGGATATAGACACCCTCATTGTGTATTGTATGATAGATATGAAGTGTTGGAGGATAGAAGAGAAATAGAGAGATGTGTAAAAACATCCATGTACAGGCATTTGGATTAATAGAAAGAGATTGATTCAAATTCATGGTTTTGTGTTGTTCTCTGTGTATTGATGCTGAATGGTATGCTCATGTATGGTTGCTTCTTGTTATACATTTGCTTTATATGCTATGTATATGATTCCATGTTTAAGTTAGAAGTCTGAGAGAAAGAAGGAATGAGTTTCAATTGTTTCTCTATCTGAACAAGGATTCCTGCAAGGAGTGCAGTCGAAATTGTCTGCAAGGAGTGCGTTGACAGAGGCTTCAGATAGAGTCACTTTTGTTCTCATCCATGCAGAAGTGCAGTTGGGCACAGGAGCCGTGCAAGGAGTGCGCAGGCCGAGTGAAGTCTCAGGGTTGTGAACCTGAGTGAGGTATTTAGGGACCGCTGCTGGTGCGCGCAGGGTCGAAGGAGATTCAACACTTGGAAGTGGGTAAATATCTGCCGCAAGGAGTGCGTGCAAGGTTTTCTGGAAGATACAGAGTTGGGAAAGCTTAGGAGGTATAGGGCCTTCGAGTGAATGTTGAAGGGTAGCGCAGAGAAGTTATACTTTGAAGTTTTCAAGAAGCGTCGCAAGTTTTCACGCAAGTGGACGAATTATGCGGAGGAACGCTTGGTCATTCGCAGGAGTTGTCGAGGAGGAACGAACGGTCAGAATTCTCTGAGGAGATTTCATGAAATTCCATGAACCGTCAGATCCCAGGAAGGAGCAGGGAGGTTACGGCAGAGACGTCGAAGGGTTTGAAGCTCAGGGGAGGCAAAACCGTTGACCCGAGCCACAAGGGCCGTCGGATCTACCTGTGGATTTCCATATTGGGTTTTTGTGGGTGGTAGCTCCGTGAACTTGACAACGAGAATCGCGAAATACCGATACGTGATATCCCGACAGATAATAGAAAAGTGTGGGCCACAAGGGTTAGAGTGGTGGATAGGTGGCACGAGTCATCGAAGTTTCACGGCGAGAAGTCCCGAAACATATGCATTAGGATTCACGATATTACGAACTCCGAAATGCCGGTGGAGTAAAGGCGTTGAATAGTCAACCGCGCGCGTGTGTCATAGTTTTTGCATATCGGTACTCGGGAGTCAGAGAACCGAGTTGCTCGACATCGGGAACATCAAATTCGCGATAAGGAAATTCCCGATAGGAAAAAGAAAAGGTCAGCATTGTCTGGTTGTCGGGTTTCAGGAATTCGAAAGGCCAACGTTCGACCACTGACCTTGCGAAGTCACGAAGTTCGATCTCCCGATTGAAAAGAGGGGGATCACACGAGGATTGCTTTGGGTGCAGATTTCCCGATAGGGAAATAGAAGAGCCTTAAAGTTCTTCGGGCCATGAAAAAAAGGAAAGATCCTGAGAGCGGGCGGACCTCCCGACCTGCGGGTAGTGTGGGGAGGGGGTGTGTGCACCACAATGTGACATGTTTCTTGTCACACCACCACACATTTTAGTGGCGCATCTCATCAGACACACCACACTTTTATATTATGAAATAATTAGCTCAGTGTCATGCTCTTTATAACACCAGTGTGTTTGTTGTACCTAAAGGAATTGTTAGGTTAAATTGTTTCATTGGAACTTAAGAAGTGTGATGTGTTAATATGAATGCAATGGTTCTACTATGTTATTGTAGCACAAACATTAGGTTTTACGGTACGTTAGGTTGTATAGAGCATTGGTAATAGGGTGTCCAATGAAACACCCCGACACAAAAAATCATAAGATATTTCCCTAGTGCAATTATTTTAACCACAATAGGTCATTTCGTTAACAAAGACACATAACTATGCTAAAATTTGTGGCTCACAAAATTACCGATGCACTTTTTCAAACTGAAAGCACAAGTGCACTAGTTTTACCAAAGAATTGGCATATTGTTTAGTGGTGCATTGTCTTACTAACAAACTAGAAACATGGCCTTACATAAGACACATCGCTATGGTTATTTTTCAAAACCTATTGTAGTGCATACTCTTAGAATTTATGCATTGACGCTCTACGCTTATTGTCACACCACCACGTATTTTAGCTATGTGTCGAATAAGATGCACCATGGTGATGGATTATAATTTTTTTAGCCTGGTGTCATGCTCTTTACAACATCAGTGCCTTTGTTGGACCTATGGACACTTCTAGGTTAAATTTATTTATCAGAACTAAAGCGACGTGATGTGTTACTATTAACGCATTGGTGCTACCATGATATTGGAGCACCAACATTTTGTTCAACGGTGCATTGTAAAGAATAGAGCTCTAGGCACGAGGCATTCAATGAGATGCCCTGATATGCCAAATATGTCAATATCTGTCCCAGTGTGGTTCTTTAAACAACATTGATTCATTTGATTAAAAGGGTTGCACTGCTACGTTAAATTGATATATTGTAAAGTTAGTGGTGCACTTAATTAAGTGGAATGTACCGGTGTGGGGATAAACCAATTACGCACCAGTTGCGGGGTGTTTTTAAAATTTATCATGGTGCTCTTCCTTGAACGAAACCAATGCGTACACTTAAATTACATGCACTAGATGCGGTACTTATTGTGAATTTAACACAGGACATACCACTTTAGTGTGAGCCGAAGCATTCAGGCGCACTACATAGAATTGGAAAAAAATTGAAAAAAATGCCAAATTTGAAGCTAAATTCAAATTTTAATTGGATGAAAATACAAATAGGAGGGTAATAAACAATTTACTTGGCTTCTTATTTCTTGAGGAGGCATTGTTACACATGATTTTGGTCATTTTGGTGATGTTTTAACAATGGTGTATTCAGGCTCCCAACAAGGACTTTTTGCCTGAGAAAAGTGGCTCTTGTCTCCTTCCAAAAACATATTTTTAAAGTGAGTTCGCAGGATG
>SNQJ01S0057113.1:10112-21752 GCA_010110895.2 Picea sitchensis
TGTAGGTCATGGAAGGAAAGAGAGCATGGCGGGGAAATTTTCCAAAATATTCAAGTCAGCATATAAGGAATTGTGTGATTAAATCTTAGAAAAGAACATACCTCCACTTACTCAAAAAGTAGATGTAGTTGTTGCGGCTGTTGGATCAAGAAAATGTGACTGGCGTTGTAGATACAACTGCTATAACTGTTGGAGCAAAGAATATCTGACTGTGACTAATGGAATATGGAAGGTGTCACTGCTGCAAGATCAGGAAAATCGAACTGCTAATGTTGTTGTTGTTGTAACTGGATCATGGGAAGTGAAGGAATCTGAACTGCTACTGTTGGATCATGAGAAATGTGGAAGGCAGAGAATATGGAACTGTGGTACTCTCATGGATTGGAAATCAAACTATTGCAACTCCTAAGGGGATCCTAAAAAAGTGTATAGTCTTCACCTGCTACAAATCAATGGTACAATTCTAGTCATGCAAATAAATGTGTCAATGTCGATCATGAAGAGAAATCATTGGATTATCGGCCATTAATGAATGTCGTTAACCAATGCGAGACAAACTCACCAGTGATTTCAATGAGTGTCACGGTACCCTGAGTACATCTTGCAAAGTGTGAATAGATGGGCTGATGTCGATCCACTTGCAATATCTACAAATCAATGGACATTGACGTATTCCCATGATTTCTAGCGAGAGAGCTTGTCATTAAGGCATGCAATCCTCAAGGTACTCAAAAGGAACTCTAGTCTATATCCCAGATAAGGTGTCGAGGTCGATGGGGAAATACTATTGAAAGGTGGACCTTAAGGAATCCCACATCAGTCAACACGAGTTTATAAAAATATTGGTAGGAATATAGATGTAAAGATCTCAGTTGCAATAGGGTTTATGGCAAGGAAATGTAATCATGGAAAGGGGGTTTGTTTTATTCAAAAGGAAAAATGGAAACGCAAAAATGAACTAAAAAAGATAAGGGAAATGATGTATGCAACTCATAAAAATAGGTGTGTGGAATCATGAAATTTAAGGAAATGGAAGATGGCTTCAACACAAGATGATTAATCAGCTTTGAAGGAGAATTGGGACAGTGTTACAGCATAAAATTTGGCAAAAATTTTCTGTGTATCAGCAAAATGTTGTTGTGTATCAGCAAAATGTTGTTGTGTATCAGCAAAATGTTTCTGTGTAACAGCAAACATCAAGATGCGCAAAAATTTTCTGTGTAACAGCAAAATGATTATGTTGAGTAACAACTCCTTCAAGTTGTCTAGAAAAGCATGTGTTCTTTGAAGAATTTTGTGATTCATAAAAATCACTACAGCATGGAATGTGATCGGCTGCGAACCTAAAAATCTTAGTACAAATTCATGTTTCCCTTGCATACTTATTTGTCTTGGTTGTATCAAATTTTCCCATGTGCATAATAACCAGTTGCTGAGAATTGTCACTAAAGTCCTAGAATATTAAATACGTTGCTTGTCAAATTTACCCAAGAAATTAGTCAAGCTGCTCCATTGATTTTAACTATTTTCTGCATAATCAAACATGTATGTCATCAAATATATTGAATAATTAGGGCATACAAGTCTCTTTGACAACCAGTAAGAAAACACAACAATCGATCCTGCAATACAATGCCTGCAAAAACACATTAATTAGAAATTCCAAGAACATATAGATGTTATGAAAAAAATTATCGTCTCAGTACGCCAAATTGGTCCATTTTCCATCCAAAGTGAACACCAGTTTCCCTGCATGACCTGAAAGTAAAATAACAAATCAATTCTTAAAAACGCACAGCTGAAACATAATACCAATACATTGAGTTGTACATCAGAGGATTGGTCTGATTTGGCAAATAGAAAGTGTGTCAATGGAGACCTAGTCGTGTATGATGTAAATTGATCTTGGTTGCGTTGCATACTGTGAGCAACCTCTGGATCTGCAAAACAACATTCCTTAAGTTCCGCATGATTTGTCTCAATTGTACTTCACGTTATGCTCCTTCAACAATTAGGTATGCAATGCATTTTAACATTCTGACTTAAGCCCTTGCAGTGCAGGTTGCACACCAGTCACTCTATCATTAAAGAAAACACCAAAACCAAGCAATAGATCAGCTTTATCTACTGCATAATTGGCATAAACAGTCCCGTGCATGCCCAACATCCCCAAGATTTTCTCATGAGAAGATGGAAAAGATCCCAATAACATGAAAGTACTGGCCACCAGAATGCCTATATAATCTACAAACTCTCAAAGTTCCTAGCTAGCTTTGAGGCAACCCCCACCAAAATACAGGAGAGATTTCTTAGAGTTAAACACCAAGCGCACGATATGTTCTAACTGAGAAATATGTGGGGTCTTGGGAGTCGTTCCATATAGCCATGAGGTTTTATTGCGTTATTCCAATCTGGAACAGTCATCTGCGACTGAACATCCTTTGGGATATCAACTAAAATAGGTCTCAGCCTCCCAGATGTTGTGATTTAAAAGGCCTCTCATCATTCTCGCGAGGTATTTGAATCGTTCGACAGAAAGGTGATAAAACTGGACATATTATGTATATAATGTAAGGTGAGTTGGAGCGCAAGGAAAGACACCATTCAACTATCTGGCTCACTTCTCAAAGTGTCGGGCCCATTTGTTTCCTTCGAATCTCCTTCTCCCAACACAATTTTCTTTGGTTCAATATTTGCTCTGCTCATTCTCCAATATTTCAAACAATAGTAGGGAATCGAGCGGCTTATTTGTCCAATTAGTTAGATTCAATGAATATGCGGGCACCCCACCTTCTTCATTGCTTGCAGAGATAAAAGGAATCGCCTACATGGGATTGCTTTCATTTCATTCAGGGATACACCACCAGGATCGATCTTACTGATCAAATGGAACCTGTAACCAGCGAACACCTAGAATGCAAGGGTGGCCAAATCTCTAGATCACGTTAACTAACAGAACATCTTCTTCATACGAGCCAGCCTTGGCATACGGCCCGGTCTTCATCAAGCATGATAGTTTCAATGTTGGCCATCAGTGATTTAGCTGTGAAATCATGGGCATATGGGCATATGGGCGTATAAGTCCAAATGTTTCTTCTTCGTTTCTTCTCAGAATTCAATATGAAATTATACCAACCAGTCATGATCATAAGCATTATCAACATCGCAAAGTAATCTGGAGTGGCTGCATCCAATCTTTATTCATTAATGGTGTTGATTTTTAATTATTTAATGGTGAAATGGTCAATCGCTTCAGGATCTAGACTGATTGTGAATTAATTGGTGCCGACATATTATTGATATCAACCTGTGAATATGGATAATCAAAAACAAGATCATGATTTGGTTCCTATTCTTCGATCAATCCCTTCGAAGATGTAACTTCCTAACTGCACTTCCAATGGCTGCAGCTTCACCACTAACATCTCAGCCCAAAATCAGAGGTAGAAGTGGCTCAAATAAGGACCGACCATATCTATATCACATATGAAACATTCACGCCCACTCCATGTGATTTTCGATCTTGTTTCTTCAATAATTTAGCACTTGTCGCAGCACCTCCAACAAAAACACCATATGTATCTACCAATGAAACTACCTCTCCCTAAAGATTCATGTAGTTTCCACCTCTCTTAAGAAGATCCACACCCAATATTTCAGTTTCTAGGAAGCCAATTGTATCCAAGACAACATGAAATCGTCCCTCCAATTTTTTTCTCAATTCCTTTGATGTGTAATCAAAATCCTTCTCTGCTCTTGCTTCCATAACCCAGTCGATGCTTGGTTTGCCACAAGTAGTTACAACTTTATACCCAGTTTCCACTGACAGTTGTATTGTGGTAAGGCTAACTGCCCCTCCACCTCCTATTACAAGTAACCTTAGTCCTGTACTTATTCGAGCAGTGATTTTTAAAGCTCGCTAGGCAGTCAGTGCAGCAAAAGGTATTTCACTTGCTTCGACATGCGTAACTGAAGGTGGCTTAGGCAAAAGCTCATCCTCTAATAGTATCGCATAATCATTGTAAGTGCCTCTTAATATTGTGGAATGAAGAGATCCAAAAACTTCTTGGCCTACATTGGAATGTCCAAGCTTACAAAGAAAATGATCGCATTTAATTTTTCCCAAAATAGATGCAACAAAAACATTTTACAGGATGTAATTCACTCCATGGTTTACGTTCGATAACTGGTTATGTAACAACCAATTAGAACTGTTATTCCACTCATGCATGCATGAGTCTTAGGGGTAAGGGTCATGGAAGAGGTGGAGGGCGGATATTGCAGTGCAAGTTATATCTCTAGCATGGCATGTGCAACTTAATTGACCAAAGCTAAAATGTATGTTACTGGGTGAGTTTTGTATGCAGGCTTTCACTCCAGGTAAGGCGAAAATATGGGGGCGATTGGTATCAAAGGTGTGATTTTCACATATAACAGTTGTAGGATGTAATTCAAGGGGTGTTGCGGAAACTCAAACCATAAATTATTGCGGCAGGAAACAAATTTTTTACAATTTAAATGGAATTCAATCGATCATAGTTTAGCATTGTTTTAGCATGCCGCGACAGTTCAGTGGGGAAAACTCATGAATTTGCAGACCATTTATTATTATATTTTTTTTTCATTTTGTTTTATTTTATCCTAACGCCACTATTGTTTTAGTGTTGCAGATCTGCAAATTTATTCAATCACGGTTACAGCAAAAACGTCACTATTTTAGCAAGTACAATTCATTGTAACAGCATGAAAAATGTCGTTGTACTAGCATGCTATAATAGCATGTAAAATTTTTTATGTATCAGCATTCAAAATTGATTTTGTTTTTATTCGCCTAAAAAAATTTATTGTGTTTATTTGTAGGTCAAAGGATGGATGCAAAAACATTCTTTCTTGAAATCAATTTAGACATCCTATTTTATGATCCTCGCGATCGCACGAAGGGCAGAGGAGAGCATATTTATTCTAAGAAAACAAAACTGGAAATAAAATCCTACCTACTCTATGCTAACTGAAACTTAAAGATTAGTTATGTGTAGTCAAACTTCCAATGGAGCCAAGCACACAACAGTAACAACAATATGTTCAGTGGTGATTTTTCAAATAAATAATGGAAATATTCAAAAGTGAATGTATCTAGTTGTTGTAACGGAAAACTAACTAAATAAAAATGAAATTTTTCTAATCGAGTGCTTACCTGGAACCATTGCTCAATAATGCTTTCATAGGCACGTTTTTCCTCACTCGGGTCTTGTTGTAACTCTTCTTCATTTTCTTCAATCTCCTGCTCGAATGATTTTTCGTCATCAAATATTTAGGGTTCTTCAGATGTTGAATCCTCGTTTGTTGCTGGAGGAGTGTTTGAATCTTTAATTGCTGTCAAGATCTCCTCTTCCAGAGAAGAGGAGATCCCGACTTTTACGAGGATCTGAGTGAGTAGTTCCAAGCTAACACTCATTGTTTAAAACATATTGAAAAAGGGGTTCTTACAACACCCAAATCAAAATCAAAATAAAAAACTAAAAATCATACTTGTTGAAACAAATACTCTCCACAGTTGTGGAAAACACACTTGCTACAATTGAAATTCACACTTGTGAAAAATGAAATTTGCGTGAGTCGAAATTCACTCTCTAGAGATGGCAGGGAGAACATGAGGAGTCTCCACTCAAATATATTTTATGACCCCTTACCAACATACGTAAATTACACTTGCAGGAAATCAAACTAAACTTCAATCCATCGTGCTTCCCTGGCAATGGCACCAAAATGTTAGGTGGAAATATTGTCGTTTAATTTCGTTGTTGTACTTGACCAACTATTTAATTTTTCAATCCGAGTTTCATAGGCTTACAAAGAACACGCACTATATATGTAGGACTGAAGTGGAAGTAATATAATCTAAATTGCTGAAATGAAATTAATTTAGGAAAGCATCGAAAGACTAACTAGAAAAGCAGGAAATTGCATAAGGGAAAAACAATACAACATGTGAAGAGTTGAAAGACAAATGACATATGTGAGCTCACACAATAAATCAATATCAAATTATATTACAAGAGTCAAATGACAAAGCATAAAAGAATAACAATGAAATAATCAAAGCGAAGAATCCCCTTCTCCTCATTACAAGACTAAATTATGAATTACATCCCCCTTCATGAAGAGAGAGCACTCTCTTATATACATGAGTTTCATAATGATAGATCCACTATTCTTTCAACCACTCTCAACTACTTTCCCATTATGACAAGATATGATCCCTTCAAATCCTCCATATATCTCTCACATATCTTAGATAAGATATGCCAACCAAATCTTCCATGATCTTTTCCTTGAGATCTCTTTCAAATCTTCAAAGTTTGAAGATGTAATTCGAATTTGAGGATAGATGGTGAATTTTGACTTTGTTGAAATATTCACATATTCTTGCACACATCATCAAACTCATCCAACCTTGATATATAATGAAAATATGTCATTTTTCTAATATTTCATCATAAATTCACTTATAATACTAAAATGAATAAAGTGGAAAATAATAAGATGAAACCCAAATGTATGTATGGAAATGGTATGATAAAAGGTTTATTAGGACCATGAAATGTAAGGAATGGTGAAGGTAAAAGGGGATATAAATGTGACATTTCTGAGTCCTAACAGTACCTTCTTGGCTTCCTTGGTTGTTTCTAGGTTTGTTGTGTTCGTCCTGGCCCTAGATTGTACTTCCTGCGCAACAATGACTTGTAACTGATAAAGCGCTTTTGTTGGTATCTTAGCTAATACCAATTCCATATGTTCCATGTCCTGGACCTACTTATGTGCCATTTCTTCATCCATTTGCAGGATGTCTTAGTCGCACATGGGGTTGTGGGTTCCACACTAATTCGGATTTGGAATGGAGAGCCTTCTTCTGCACCAGACCCCTGATCTTTGGTTTTCCTCTGATATGTGGCATGCAATATTTCCTTAATCTTCCCTGTCACATAGATATCCTCTACCTCTTCCTCATCAATATCCAATCCCTCTCACTCAACTACTTCCCTCTTTTTACTATTGATCTTATACTGGTAGGGTCATCCGCTACGTGTCACTCTTGATTTCCTTATTATTTCCATGTCATTTTCCTCATCCATCATTATGGGGTCCAATTCTTCCTTCTTCTGGCCTCCATCCAAATCCCTCTCCATATCTCATATCTTCCTTAGTCCTTCCTCCAGCTCCCCCATGCGAACAGGGTGATTTAGTTGTTTGATTCCATGATCATCACACCTTTATCATGTAATAAGATCTTAATTGACGTGTAAAGTGACCTAATGTACCTCCCTCTTGGTCCTTTCAATAAATCATTATCTGCATCAGTATATGACTTCGTTGTATCAACTGAAAATTCAGTAATAAACCCCGCAGTAATATTGTCTAACCAAAAATCCACTGTGAGCCTGAATTTATTATTGACCCTTTCCAATCATCAATGTTCTCAATATTCCACTCTACTGGCCTTATCTGATTAGTCGGATGAGTATATTTCAACCTCAATATATACTCATGTAATAACTATGGAAAGTAACATAAATATGCCTCATGCAAATCAATAAACACATACCTATGTAGATACTAGCATGGTGTATACCTATAGCTTCTATTATCTTTCTACGTGAACTCGAGTTGCTTTGTCTCCAACCATCTTTCAATCTCTTTCTTTGTAGGGTTCCATGGTGTAAACATTCATTTCTACTATTGCATATTCTTCATTGACCTCCTCACCACATCCCTTCTAGGTTGTTCTTCTGAGTTCTAGCTGAAAACAGAACCATTTATTGGATGTATGGGTTGATCCGAGTTCTACCTTAGTTCTCCAACAAAACCCTTTCCACCATCTGTCATTCTCATAAACTAGAAGGTTACACTTTGCACAATGCAGTCTCACCTGAGATGGATTATGGGTGACTACAGGACGCAGACATTTGTAGTCATGGAAGGGATTGGGGATGTTCCTTTTACTTCTACTTCTACTTCAACATGCATTCTACCGTAATATTCATCAGATCTACTAGTTTATCCATTCAACAACATTCATTATGCATGATGATTCTAGTGCGTACTATAAATAAACTCTAACAGATGCATTCATTTATCCATTCATTCATCATAAAGAACATAAAAGCAACATAGCACACATAGAGACACCATTTTACCGTGGTTCACCCTCCCTGAGCTACATCCACAAAGATATTATTATTCTCATTTATTCTTCATAAGAAAAGGATTCTTCATTGTGCGCATTACATCATAGTTTCAATACTTGTCCACTTTCTAACTGTCCTTTGCATGGTTGGTATTCGATCCAACCACATCTTGATTTGACTCCACATTGCTGGTCTTCCTTCTTTTCCTAGTGTTGTTGTTTCCTTTTCCTTCATGTGCACTACTTTCTCTTCATTCTCTGGCACACGCTACTTCCTTCAGTCCATTTGTTTACCTCATTTGTTGCATTGAAACCCAAAATAAACTGCTCCAATAGGCTATTGCCTGAACTTGTGTCATCCCAAGCCCTCGGGTCTACCATGTGCCTCTGCCTGAGAATTATCCATATAGAACTTCTTTGTTGTTGTGATTATGGTTGGTTGTCATTGATGTCAACCCTTGAAGAAAACCCGGCACAAGGTTTGGAGTTAATGGACCCAAGATTGTTTGATGTAAGATGAATCATTATTTTCTTGTCATGGTTGATAAAAAGAAGTAAATATGGATGAACTCAAAGTGGTCCCCATATGGTGAAAGCCCTCGAGAAGATGCTTTATGGAGTAAGAGAACACATTTTTAATTGTGGAATAATGATATGAAGGACAATTTTTTTTTTTTTTTTTTGGTGAAACTATCCTAGGTGGATGGTTCTTGTCATGTCATTTATGGTGTATAGTGGAGACATCTGCTCCTCCTCATGGTTTAGAAAGTTATGGCCATGAAGTTGGAGACCAGGGTTTGAGTAATGGACCCAAGTTTGTTTTAATGGATAGCAGTTATGGGTTATGATATATTTTTTAGATATACTATTATATATATGGATAGTACATGTCATTCCATTTTGTTGGTATGTGGAGCGTCACACATAACTCCTCAGGTTTTGAGAGTTATGTACCCACAGTTGGAGGACCCTCATATGTCATCAGAAGCCCCAAAAGGTCAAAGTAGTCAAGTGGTTTTAAGAGATTTTAAAAGGCAAATAATAAGGTGGAAATGTGGTGTATTATAATTCAAAGTGAATTAAAATAAATTAATTCAATAATAAATTTAATGTATAAATTAGAGTGGGTTAACCCTAAAATGGGAAAGGTAGGACATGTTGACCTAGAAGGTGTTTTTAAGGAGCTACTTGGAGTATAAATAAGAGGCAGGGGCTCTCATTTTAAACACTTGGTATATTGAATATATGAGTTAATAGGAGTGACAAGGATATATAAGCTGAAATTGAGGAAGGTGAAGAAGAAGATAAATGTCTAAGGGAAGGATAGAATTATTTTGATGATTGCTTTCTAAGGTATGTTGACTACTGGGTCATCTCACCATTTTATTTCTAAGTTACTGTATAAAATTATTCAAACCATGAGTGATATTCATTGAAAACATATCCAATTATCTATTGTAGAAAATTCATCTTGTTTCATTTGTATTTTGGAGTTATAAGGTAGATGGGTTTGTGGCTAGTCACAGAAACTAATTCAAAAACAGAGTGTTTAATTAAAAAGCGTCATAACTTCTTCATAATAAGCCCTGGAATTCAATGAAACTAAAATGTGTTGGTTGGGTTACATTATTTATTAGTTTTTTAAAGTTTCAGATCCAATTCAGCAAATATTATTGATTGAGGCATGTCTACAAGGGTCTCTCTCTAGAATAAGCAGGAATTCAACAAGCTATGTCATTTTGCTATAACTCCTTTTTTGAGAGGTTCAAGTAGTGACACCTGGAGGAGTGCATAAAACACACTGAAAAGAACATTATGTATCATTTTAATGTTATACATTAGATTTTCAAAGTTATGATTACTTCAAGTTAGGGTTGTTGACTAATCCAAACTAGGCATGTGAGACTAAAGAAAAGTTTGATGAAAATGCTAGTCTCTTGTTCTTGAAGTGAAGGTTCACAGGAATGTTATCATATACATAGGTCTATTACGAGCTACAAATCATATTTGGATGATGAAATTGATGAGGAATTTTGGTTTGAGTACATGTTTACTACATGGTTGAGACAAATAGTTGATGAGTTGGCACATACATAGGGTGTATAGTTGATGATGTTGCTACATATTGATGGGTCATAGTTTGATGCGTGGATTTGAAACATGAATTGATATACTTAATTTACATGGTTGGATGCACTGTTTATGGTATAGGTTGATTGAGGTTGAAGTGCAGGTTGATGCATGGTTCAGATTTATTAGTATAGGTTCTGATGGTATATCTCACAGTGGGGTTAGCAGTGGGTTCATCATTCTACTTCTACTTAATTGGCCAGGATGGAACAGAACTTTTGGTTGTAGCAAGAGAACATAGAGTTGTAATATCACCAGTTTGTAGCCATAGAATTGGGGATTGGAGCTTCCTTAGGTTGTAACTTGTGAGAAACTAGGGGGTTGGAGCCTCCTTCCAGGTTGCAGGTATTTGGAAAACAAAGAGAAGTTAGTGCTTCAATACAGATATAATTCTTCAAGACATAGAAAAAGCATTGTGTGGTTTCTCCCGATTTGAGTTTCCATTAAAACATTGGTGTACTTTGTATGTGTACGTTGTTCATTTTTCATTGCTTATTTTCTAGGTTATTGGATGATAATGCTTCATTGATATGACTCTTGGATTATATGGTTAAAGAGTTAAAATTTCTCTATTCTTGATTCCTGCTCCTCTTATTAATCAGCATTTGTCATTGTGGCTTTGTTTCTTTCATGCACTCTTTTAAATGAGGTTCTCCATTGTTATGTTCTCCTCCAACACTTTCATACTATTTGAATGTGCATGCTCCATTCTTCCTTTTATTTTATCCAACTTTGCGATCATGCTCTCTTCTTGCTCCTAAAGTGGCTCCAACTGATCTTGTCTTATTACATTTTCTCCACAGTGTGCACTCTTTTCTGTCAGGTTCTCTACCACCTGCATTGTTATGTTCTCCTCCAACACTTTCATACTATTTGAATGTGCATGCTCCATTCTTCCTTTTATTTTATCCAACTTTGCGATCATGCTCTCTTCTTGCTCCTAAAGTGGCTCCAGCTGAGCTTGTCTTGTCTGTTTTTCTCCCTGGATTGTCTTCACTTCTTCTTGCAGGTTTTTCATTTTCTGTGTGGCCTTCATCCTCTCTGATATGGAAATTGTCTTATGCCTTTGATTTAAATCATGTACTGTGGAATTTATCTTCTCTTCCCTCTAATCCAATTGTTGGATCCTTTCATCTTATGCCAGGATTGTCCAAATTTACGTGGTTCTTTCATATAGCTCTGCTACTTATTTTATCTCAAGAAAAATCTTATCTTTGTGTTTTATTTCTTGTTTCTTCCTTTATGATCTTAATTCTGGAGGGGTGGTTGGTGTCAACTTCCCAACCAACTAAACTATCTCCTTTTTATACCCCTCCGTCATTTAC
>SNQJ01S0057113.1:43556-53780 GCA_010110895.2 Picea sitchensis
ATGTATAGTAGATCTACTTTCCACTAATATTATTTTTTCATATATTATAATAATAACAATATAATATTATTATTCACTACTAATAATTATGATGATGTAATAATAATGTTATTTTTATTATTCAAAGATTACAAGACAAAGTTATAATACAATTGTTTACTGAAATCAAAATTATTATATTTTATTAATATTTAATTTTTCCAAAGATTTTATTAATTCATATCATCCAACTATTATAATATATGAAATTTATTCAATTAAATTTAAAATATTAAATATGATTCCAGAACTCATAGATGTTGCACGAAGTTATTTTGTTGGAATTATCCTTAGAAGTTCCATCAAAGTAAGTATATATTCATTGGGATCTACCTAACCCAAACTTTGACTTTATAGATTGGGACCTTCATTCTAAAGATTTGGACCCGGATCTTCCTCATCCATATATGGACGAGTCATTCTTCCTCACCCCACTTATTAAGGTCGGGTAAGCAGTCCTTCAAACTTCAAAAGACTTTTCTTTCAAGGAGCGAGATGACCCAAACCCTAGGGTCAGAAATTATGACTGATGAGTAGGATTTGAATTTGAATCTTGAGTGTCAAAAGGATCGAGTTGACGATTGAGTTGATCCACTAATACCTCTCACTACAAATACTTGAACCACAATGATGGGCCAGCTACATAGCCAAGGGAACATGGAAAGGAATAGTTATAGACTAAACTTCTGAAACCACAAACAAAAGAACAAAAACCAACACAGGAAAGAACCAAGGGAAAACTATCTCTTAGAACGTTTTGGTAACACTGGGGATTTCATCGGGATTCATACCTTGAAAAACGCATTTTAGATGTCTTTCGACTTTCTATTATGGGGACACCCTCTCTCCATATCCTACTCTCTACGGTCCACTTTCACTACTTTTCACTCTACTTATCATGCACGTTTTCATTAACCCTTAGATCTTAGGAAGAATTGAAGGGAGCATTCTCTTTTTTCCTTTTATAGTATATATGGGGTCTTCGTGAGGATTATGGCTACTAAAATGACTATTCAGAGGGATTTTGACTATTGGTACCATGACCTATGCATGCATACTATTTATCACATATACGTTCTTGACAACCCATCTTTGTCTCAATATAGTTTTTCAGTGGCATGTTTTGGTCCTCCTCCCCATTACTAAGAAATAGTGATCCATCGTTTTTGGTAAGAGATACTATCATTACCACCTAGACAATCAAGCATCCAACCCTTAATCACAACAATCCAATTGCAATAGCGGAGCTCTACCAACTAAGTTATATCCCTCGTTGATCCAAAATGGATCTAGGAATGCCTAAAAATCAAAGTTCTTGGAATCGGACGAAACTAGGGCCATTGCGTCTAGATCGTCGTGTTGATTCTGACCATATAATTGTTTTCGCAAATGGGCGTCGTATGTGAAAGATATCGCGTTCTGACCAATTTCCCAAACAAGAAAAAATTCAAACTGGTCAAACTCAATAAGTCGTATTGTTAACATCAACAATACGATAGGTGACGTCAGGATGACATCATCATGATGATGTGGCATCAATAGGAGGTGACACATGTCACTCAATTTTGGTGTTTTCGGGATGAGTTGGACTAGTATGGAATTAACACGTGGCAATGTATGGATGAGACGTGGCAGTTCATACATGGAGTGGCCCAATGACAGGTTTACATGTGGCAATACAAACGATAGGTGGTTGCATGGAAGTTGACATGGAAGGGTGACTAGGTTGTACGGAAGCTGGTGTGGCAGGGTGACTAGGTTGTACAAAAGATGATGTGGCAGGGTGACTGGGTTGTATGGATGTTGATGTGGCAGCTGACCTAACAGGTTACTAGGTTGTACAGCAGTGACATGGAAACTGACATGGCAGCTGACTGTGCATGTTGATTGTGTGTTAACTGTACAATAACTGTATTGTATGGACAAATCATAGGGCGACACATGGCCCAATCAGAGGGTGCCACATGGCACCTTGGATTTTTCCAAGGTTGGTTGGTCCAAAAAAAAATTTGCGCTCCGTGGGGGTCAAACCCCTAACCTCTTGGGAAACCAACGAACTAACCTCCTACGCTAGCCACTTGGGAAAATATGGTCCTTGTTTCAAACAACCACCGGATTTGATGTTAAGTTGAGTGTAGCGAGATTTGTGGGATAAGCCCCAGCCGGTGGGGGCTAGCCCTGATTGACCAGGAGCTAGACCGAGGCCTACCAAGATATTGGAGGGCACGTGGAGTATAGGTTGTGGCCACATGGGCCATAGCCACATGATCAGGACCAGAGAGAAAGGGGGACCAATGCACCAGTTACGTCCCATAGGCATATAGTGCCTCCCATATGGCCAGGAGATCAAGTAAAGGTGGTTGCACCCTGTAGTTTTTCAAAAATGGGTTTTTTTACTATATATTATGATTTTTTTATGATTTCAAGCCAGTTTTTAATGGATTTTAGCCATTATTGGGGGATCTGAAGCCCGATTTGAGGCTAGATCTTGGGAGGATGATACCAACTCCATATATATATAAACCATGGGTTCTTAGCACCATGAGAAAGGTTCATAACAGGATAAATGTTGAGGAATTTTAAATCCAAAGTCATTTTTATGCAGGGAAGCCATTGAGGAGGGGAACTTTGTGGGCCAATTTCGGGAGCTACGCTCAGCTCTTTTCAATGTCGTCAGTTGTGTTGGATTCTTGAGGTTGAGAAGAACACAACCAGACCAATTTGTAATCCTTTTAACACTTTTTTGATGCACTTTTGAATCATTTAAGAGAACTAATAAATCGTCACCCACTGAGACAAAGGCCCGAAGACATAGGAAATCTTGTCGAACTCCGTTAACAACTTTATTGTTACGTTTTTTTGTTCTTTGTGCTTACATTCTTATCAACATTTCTTTATTATGGTCGTGATAATATCTCATTAATTTCTTCTTCTTTCATCAATTCCTAATTGGTAAATGAACTCATGCTTAAAAATTAACCAAGTCTTTAAAAGATCATTTTCGGATCACTCGTACTCGGGCCAAGTGGAGCATGCATCAACAAATAAATTTTTTTATGATTTTCCCTGGTGCAACTGGGCTATCCTAGACTTGAACCAGAGAAGTTCCATCAAACAATAAAAATTTTAAGGTTTGATTTTTTAATATCTTCATTTTTTGTTGAATAAAATATAATTTAAAACAAATATTTACTATTGTACATCACCAACTTTATGATATCTCAATTAATTCTTAGTGATTCAAAGGTTAACATAAACATATGTTAATACAATACAACATAAATTTGCTATAATAAACAATAAATATGACAACAAAAATATATCAAAACCACATCTTATGCTTGTATTATTTAATGTATTTTCAATATGGTGGTTGTAAATAGTTGTTAATTTTTCATATCCAACATAATTATAAAATGAAGAAAAAAAAAACATAATTGGTCAGTATAGATACCCATAATAAAATGGCACATCCACAATATAAATGTTGAAACAAAGCATTTAAAAATCATTCTTCACTGCCATCACCCTGATTATCTTCATCATTTGGCATTGTAACATTGTTGTTCTCAAAAATATATTTAGATCTCGGATCATGTCTCAGTACGAACCACCAATCCCCATCCAACACATGTAGGTAAAAAACGACTTGGTTGCAATGTTTTGGGAAAACACAAGGATCCTTAGTTTCAACCCCTCATATTTTTAGAGTTAATACATGTTAGCCCACTATCATGATATTTCTTTACATTTTTTTAGTCAAAGGTATCTCGCCACTTGCAACAAAATATAACACATTGAAATGATGAGAAGTCCACTTGCATGATCTCTTGTATCTTTCCAATGTAACCTAACTTCCCCTCTATTAGGTTTTGATCATGGTGGATATCATGACTACATTGGTCAAACTCGACCTCCAATCCACAATATTGTGTGATGTTTCCATCACCAACATAATAAGTGCGGAAATTATGTCCATATGCCCACATAGATGGGAACAAATGCACCTGTAAAAATGGGAACAAAGGATGGTGTCATTTGTCTAATAACTGAAACATTAATAAAAACATAATACGTGTTACAATTCAAATGTTCAATATTATAAATAGAATGTGGTACTCAAAGAGGTTATTATAGAGTTGTTTCACATGATCCCAATGTTTAGTGCATCCACATCTTCTCCATGTGGGTTACGATTGGACACTTATATTTATCTTGTATTAGATTAGCGACCCAACTGTTGGGACATAATTTTGGCATATTTCTTTTAAATGATCATGATAAGGCATGATTCTACCATTCAATTGTCAGAATTCTTTCCTGTCACTACCCCATCTCCTTCTTTTCTCTCCGTACAATGTGGCCCATGGTCACATTTCATCTGTGTTGTAAAGAATGAATTTATTGATGGAATTGATTTGTAAATTCGTTGAAGTCTACAAAAGTTCAAAAAGAATAGCATGACATCAAATATATATTATCAACTTAAAGAATGAATTTATTGATGGCATAAATTTGTAAATTCGTTGATGTATACAAGAATTCAAAATGAATAGCATGGGATCAAATATATATTATCAACTTCAATTTAAACAATTTCTATGTACTAAATTGAAAAAAAAATAACTAAATTACTCTTTATCAAGCACCTTTTTCCATTCATTTAGAGTAGCTCCCCTTCCCTTTTTCCTGATCTTGATGGTCATCCCAAATGACACCCTTGTTGTGTCATAAATTTGCTTGATGTACTCACTAGAATAATAGAATGACTCATATACTATGTACCCCTCTGCCATAGAGCCCACTGGTTTTGACCTTTGTCAAACTTACCCCTTTAATGTTTTCATGTACTTCTCTAAGAATAACATCCAATGACATGAGAGCACCCCAACTAATTCAACCTCATCAGGTAGGTGAATTAGAATATGGAATTGCATGTTCATAAAACTTGTGGGTGGTTCCTTCTCAAACATACAAACAATCTCAACTATCTGATCTCAACGCCACTGTGGAATGCTAGCCATATGAATCTCCTTTGATATGATCCAACATACAAATGAAAATAATTTATGAGTGACATGTCACAGGTCCTGGGGGAAGTCATGGTTCACACAACCATGCACGAGCAAAGGATAATAACACTAGGAAATAGACACACACATCATTAATTTCCATAAAATTGTGAGTGCATAACATATTTTTACCGACAGTATAGAAGAAGAATCATGTATTCAACATACATACCCTTAGAAGGTTTAGATGGTCATGTGATTTCAACCCCAACAAATTCCCTTCTATAGTGAGGCAATGTCGTAGAGTGGACCCATATAAATAAAGTGCCTTCACACCCAATATAACATACTTCACCTTTGAAATATCATCTTTCTTCAAAACCCATGGGACATCACCTTCTTTAAAAGACCAAGAGGGACCAACCACTCCTCTAGTTTATTTTCTTGGCCAATGTCTCTTTTTAGTATTTGAAGCAATACAATCTATCCTAACAACCAATGTGTCACTTTAATTCGATGATATATGCCTCCATAAAGAAGATGAAACATTTTTTAATATATGCATGGGATGTAGTAAGTGGCCAATCTTAAGATACTCCCAATATGGAAGATCATAAAATACATATTTCATTTTCGTCCCAATGGGTATTTTATCAACATAGGTGTCAAAAAATTCAGGATAATCAAACATAGATTCCCCATTTGAATCAAACAATTCTACCATTTCCTTCTCCTTCTCTATGTCATATTCCCTAATCCAATCTATCGTTGTCATTATTCCAGTTCTATGTGTTTTCTTTGGTTTACCATTGAAATTAGATGCAACTTTATATAAGGGTGGTCTTCTAGGAGGAATACTCTCGAACAATCATACACGGGCTTTCATAGGTGTTTGGACCACCTAGCCTTTATAGAAGGTCCACAACATTTACATACATGATACCCTTTTGTTACAAGACCTGTGATGTTATCATATACAGAGCATGCTAGTGTCAAAAATATAGTTGCACCAAATGAAGTATGCCAAATAACATGACAAATATAAAAAAAATCAATCAACATGCCTACCAGAGAAAAATCCTAGTCCTGGATAATCATGTGTGGGGTATGCACATATGCCATACAAAGTAAAATACCTCTCCATTGGGATGGGTCTTGATACATCATATACATGTATCCCTTCCCATAATTAGTGTTTGTAGGTAGACATCTATTCTCTTTACTTGTCTTCTACCTGGGACTATAAGAGCCAACATAAGATTTTCATTCTTCACGAACAACCAAGGGGAGATATTTGTATTTATCACTACCACTGGCCAAAAATAATATTTGGTGTTTAGGAGGGAATATGGATTAACTCCATCCATAGATATGCTCAATCGTAGGCTCTGTACTTCATCCTTGAATTTATCGGGCCATGTATCCTCTATATGATCCATGGCTATTGAATCTGTTGGGATTGGCAT
Organism: Picea sitchensis; assembly: GCA_010110895.2. Classification (NCBI taxonomy): domain Eukaryota; kingdom Viridiplantae; phylum Streptophyta; class Pinopsida; order Pinales; family Pinaceae; genus Picea; species Picea sitchensis. The sequence goes on from SNQJ01S0057113.1 coordinate 50,074, forward strand.
AACTCCTAGCTCACTGCTATGTGAGGCATTCCACCACTACAACATGGCTAATTGCTTGCAATGAAATATCCTTTAATTCATTGGAATTATAGGCATGTGCATTAATATATTATGAGGAGAACCATGTGCCTTACCCTTTTTTTTAATCTATGGTACCTATCATGCCCACATTCTTGACATATGTCTTTGTCAACATATTTGTTTCTATATAGAATACAATCATTTGGACATGCATGGTATGATATGTACTCAACACCCAACATTTTTAGCATTTACTTTGACTCTGCACAACTATCAGGTAAGACAGTATCACTCAGAAGTACCTTATCTTTGAGCAACCTTCAATTAGTGAGCAATAGAAATGTACACTATCATTAAGCGTGAATAAAATAAACCCTTTTCTTCCTTCATTGTGTGAAAATATTCCTTAAAAAATTAGGGGACTTAATGGTTAGTTACCTCAAAAGTGTCGAGAAAAATGCATCTGACATACCATACATTGCTTTCAAGTTGTACAAATACATTGTTGTCCCTAGTTGGGTAGACCTTGAACCATGTACTCAAACAAAGAGAGGGGTGGTGGAAGCATATTTCAAGCTTTTGAAGAAGGTATATATGACATCAATGTCATCCCCTAGATCATTTTGTTGGAATGCATCTAGCAACATTCCCTCCATGGCTTGGGTATCTCACAATAAATCATCCATACCAACCTCTGTATCATTATTTTTGTCCCCAACATGTGAAGAACTAGTGTTATTGTAAAGGTTTTGAATTGGTGACATAGGACGTAGTGGGAATTGAATAGGTGGTTGTTTCAACCATTCTTGATATACTTCCTCTCAGAGTTGTGAAATCCCACAACTTGACATCGTAGTGGGGTACAATAGTAGATGGTGGATAGGTCATTCATCATCATAATCTTGATTGTAAAAACTTTGAACATTACATCGATAATATTATTAACACAATGCTTTTAATATGTTCAAACATTATACCAAATAGATATTAGAAGCATGGACATTTTTTTCCCAATAATAAACATGCAACCAACCACTTTATAAAACAAATGTTGAATTAAGAAATACATTTACATTAGTTCCATTGAAAATCGAAAAATACAATTACTCAATCATCTTTTTCTTACGCCCTACGGGGTTGTCTACATAAAAGAGATCCAATTCACAGTTTAATATCGTTGACCCGGGTTGGTTTCTTAAAGATGGCATGTTAATATTGGTAGGGTAAATAAGTTGTCCATTTTCTTCAAACATATGCTTGCGATGTCTTTCTCCTGATAAGATCTTATGGAATTTCAGGAGTACTCGAATATCTTGAGCATCTAAACTCGATCATAAATCTTGATCTTGCAAAATTCACTGAACAATTATTCAACCGCACCTGCATACAAAACATAAATTAAATGAGATAAATGAATTATAAATAAAATCTAGATGTATTGTTATCAGTGTGAGAGAACTTGAAAGACTTCCAATGATATGGAATGTGTTGCAATCTGAAGAATTGGTCATTTGATATTATAATTCATTTTTTCCTGCATTTGAGCCAAAACTGTCATTTTGGGAAGCATAGAACAATCTAACTTCAAACATAATTTTGAATAACTTTTATAAATTAATGATGTGCTTAATCATATAAAGTTGCACCGGTGCATATGAATAAACCAAATGCATCGGTGCATTTAATTGAGCGAAGCACCAAAGAATGGCCTTCGTTATTTCCTTCACAAAGAAAAACCTCTGCAAAATTTAAATACAGGTGTTTGCATTTGCATTTTGCAAATTAAATTGTTTACCGCACTAGTAAATTTCTAACTGTATAGAGCACTAACTGAAGCAAGTTAGAAAAATAACACGTCCTTACTATCAATGCATTGAAAATTATTAGAAAAAATAAATCGGTGTGTTATACGTACACACCACAGTTGTGAGCTACTCACTGTATAGCGCACCATAAAAGTAAGTTTCGAAAGAAAAAAGCAACGATGGTGTTTATCATCAATGCGTCGAAATATACAATGAAAAAATGAGTAGGAATTTTAGTTTTTGTGTTTATAAATGAAAACCCTATTCATTCTTTTATTTTTTGCCCAAATTTAGAAAGGAGATTTGTGCAACAAAGATTTATGAGCAAAGACTTTCTGAGTGGGTGGATTTTTTTTAAAAGGTCCAATTTGAAATGGATTATTGTACACATAGAAATATGCAGAGGAGAAATTTCAGGTATATGACTTCATTCTATTAATCATCTTAATCTTTCCCCTATTTGATTCAAACATTTTTCAGTGCATTCCCAAACAAAATAAAAGAGTTTCATAGTTACCTTCATTATTGGAAGCCCTAATTTCTTCACTGTTTTTTTCTTTTCTCTTACTGTATTTCACAAGGAGAATTTTTTTTAAGATTTTTTTTTATAGGGTTTGTTTATGTATATATGGGTGTTTCCTATCCATTGCAATGGAATCACTCATTCCATTGGATCCTAAAGTGTCTTGTCGCTCTCATTTTTTTAACACCCTTGCGATTAATGGTGCACTCTGTACATAGGAAGAACATCAGTGCATATTTTTATGTCAACAACACTGCTTAATTTAAATTAGAAATAATATTTAAAAAGAAAACTTTTCATGATCGACGGTGCGCATTGTACTTATATAAGCACCAGGGCACATTTTCTTACAAAGAGCACCGTTGAGTTTAAAATGGAAATAATATTGTTTTATATGGAAACTACCATGTCTTAAATTTTTTCACAAGTCGGCGATGCATAATAAACAATACTTAGGAAGTTGCACTTTTCTTAATTCATAAAGTACCAACTGAATACAAAAATTTGTAAAACGTTTTCAATTTCACAATGACATTGTTATAATGTACTAGTGCATATATATGGTTGATGCAATGATGCTTATAAATATGGTTGATTCCCTAGTGCGTATTAAGTTACTATACACACTGATATCTTATTCTATACAAAAATACATAATTTTTATATCTAATGATTCCTATTTTTTATTTTTTTTAATCAGAGAGATTTTGAAAATTCGAAGGGACAAACAAGGAAAAGACCAAGACATGTTGGTAGGGATGTCCAAAAAAGTGTAGAAGAAGATGGTAAAATAAATGAACGGAATTTTATTGCAAGAGGAGCCATCCCAACTACAATTTCCATCAGAGGTATGTAATCATTTATTTATTCTTTTATGTACATCGAATTTAATTATTGCATGAAATACTAATTTTTAATTGTTTTGTTGGAGAAAAGAAAAAAAAAATAGAATCCATTCAACAAATAAGACAGGACAACGAGGAATAAAAGGGTTTATCGCAAACTTTGTGAGTATTTACATTTTCGAAGATTTCTCAAGATTTTGTGTTTGTTGTGATATTTATATTTAAATAATTAATTTACACTTGTACATGAATGTATTCTAATAGGTGCTAACATTCAAAGAGGAGCCAACCCAAGAATTGATAAGCATTGGGTTAAGTATGGGTTGTGAGTATATGTTGAAGTATGAAAGTTTAATTGAACAAATTGTGAGTAGCGATGTTGTTTAATTTCCCTTGTTTTATAATTAATTAAACAACAATAAAACTTTGTATTAATTATATCAATTGTGCTTTGTCATGGCGTATTAAACATGGAGGAAACAAAGTACGGAATACATCTGACAGAGGATATTT
>SNQJ01S0057115.1:25494-53069 GCA_010110895.2 Picea sitchensis
TCTAAAAACATGCCAATAGGACCTGCCAATTTATTTGGTGGACGTAGCCCACACTGGGTGAACCACGTTTATCTATGTCTCTATTGTATTGTGTATCTTCTGTATTTTATTTTTGCATTTGTTTTATTTTATTGCTCCATGATTCTGTTTTTCTAACACACATGTATATGGGTCGACCTAGATCTCCTGAAGCCCTCCATATATAAACCGATCGACACCTGGATTCTATAGTGCCACCGATAACGACACTCAGGAAGATACTCTCTAGTACCTGGGTAGTTATGTAGTATAGCTAAGGGCATGGTCTAGACTCTTTAGTTGGTGCCCTGAGATATTGGGATGAGTACTATTGTTGGACCCCACACATATATCAGAGAGCTATAGCATAGGAAAAACCCTTTTTTCTAGAACCCTTGAATACCTAACCCTTGGGACAAAAACAAAAATAGAACAAACAATATCTATTGAGACGCAACTATGTATCCTACATTCGAGTTGTGAAATTACTACACATTTCTTCCTGTTAAGCATTTGTGGGCATTTCATCACTACAAAATTCTTAAAACAAAAAAAAAAAAAAAAAAAAAAAAAAAAAAATGAGCATGGATACTGTTAGCACCATTATTTGAGACTTTAATGTCATTGTATTTCTCTCTTCTCCCCTTATTAAGTCATACCTATCATTTTTTGCAATTATTTTTTTCTTGTGGACGGAGTAAGCCTTCCAACACCATTATTTGGGCTTTACCCCATTGTATTAAACTCGTCACCATGATCTTTTTAATACAATTCACCCATAACCCATCTTATATGTTGTCCCACCACCTTTCGTGTTCCCTAGATCATCATGGCCCATACCATAGCCAAGACTTGGAAGCTCACTTCCACACCCTGCAATATGGTCTCATCAAAACCCAACAAAGGTGTGACAAATGGTTATAATGTTTCCACCATCAATCAAAATATGCGTTCCTCCATCATCACCCTCAGGCGGCAGAACTCAAAACCAATGGAACATTACTACCCTAGCTTGAATCTCTATCCACTACAATGATGCAGCGTGGCTACATATCCTGGAATATTCCCCTGCTCCGACCCACCTTTGCATCTTACCAGAGATGTAAGCGCGCCAGCAGGCAGCTCGGGATACCAAACTGTAGCACAACTTTTTCTGCTACTAAGGTTTAGTTGCTCTTAAAAGAAGACTATAATGCCACTTTGTACATAACTCATCACCAGGTGTTATTTACCCACATGCATTTTAAACAATAAACAAATTCAGCCGCCCGGTATTCATATGGTCTTGCCATAATCAAACAATTAGCTTTTCATATTAATTCATATACCGCCGATTGGAAAACATATGATACATAGCTGACCACCGATCATGCAAAACATGATTAAGGCACAATTAGATACTTATCTTTATCAATGGGTAGATTCCACCAACCAAGTCGCGGTGCTTCACGAACCTCGATAGCCAAGATCCCACCGCGCTCATCCCGACTCAATAATGGGTCACCGGTGGGACCAAAGCTCCACCCAAGGTAAGGAAATCTAGGCTGAAACGGTTGCGCCAGGAAAACAAACACTGGCCGCAAGGGAAGAAATTCTCTCGGAACCTCCCGACTCAACGCCCATAGACCGCATTCCCCATGCTTGTTCCCTTTAGAAGAATACGCCTTCTCTATCCGCACAGACCGGTCCTTAGGCTACTAATCTCCCTTGCCTTGGAGTTCACGAGGGAACATACCCGATTTGGAATTCTCGGGGCTCTATAAGGCTTCTGGGGTTTCCTTCCGGGAATTATCTCCTTCCCACGCTTCTGGAGTCTCTCCCGCAGAACTGACCAGGCCTCACGCCGATTCGGTCTTCGCGTGGTCTCAGCATAACTCCGGAAAAGCGGTTCACGGGCTTTCAAAAAGCCCCGGTTACGGCAATCAAAGGATGGCTTCAGATCAACCCCGAACGGGAATGCTTACGCATGAAACAAATTTCCACATGCTGAACAAAGAAAACAATCTATCAGGCTTCTCCTTAGGTTGGGGTTACATGCCGGGATTTCGAGAATCGGTTATGAACATTGAGTCAGGGGTCGCGAAGGTTCTCTGAGAGTCCGGGTTAGTCATCGCGCTTCGAGCTTCCCGCGCTGCGATTCGGACAATCCGATTGGAATGCAGAATGGAACCTTCTCCGTCTCACCTTAACCCATTTATTCCACGTACCGGGGTTGACACTTGTCGCCGTGGGCTACATGCATTCCACCGACAACGTTCCTCCACCACTTGAAATCCTGCGTCCTTTCAAGGACTTAGGATAAAACATATCTTTGCCTTATCTTTGGAATAATATTAAAATATTATTCTGGGCCTAAGCTAGACTCAACCCACCTAGCCCTTTCCACCTTGACTAATTCCCTTACTTACTCGTGGATGCTTACTCCCCTTCACTCGTTCATGGTGGTCGGTCTACCGCTTGGTGGTGTTTATGTTTTATTAATTGTTGCATTGTGATTACATATACAACAACGGTCTTGACCTTCAACCTCATGAAGCTCACGGCCTAACAACACATGAAGCCTCTAGCTTATACAAACAGCTCATAACATATAAAACATGAAATTACAATTCCTTTCAAAACATGGTTTACAATGGGGTTTCCGACCTTGGGGACACTACAATCCCTCCCCTTATTTTTTGCCTTACGTCACCGGTGCAACTTCTGACATCACGAAAACTTTTCAAAATATTCAAAATATGGTAAGATTTTCTGCTGTCGCATGCTCCATGTTGTGTCCTCGAGGACCGATACCAGTCCGGACCATACAATCCCTGTGGCTTGATTCTGGAGTTGTTTGTTTTTTCCTATCCAATATGCGTACATGATTTACTTGCAAGACACCTTCTAGTTCCACACAGATCATATTCAATGCGATTACATGATTAGCATCCGGTATATATATTTCTTAAGTAATGAAATATGAGACACCTTAGGTATAGTCATGGATCTTGGTGAAGACTGCAACCATATAATACAGTAATATATGTATGTATGTACGAAATATTCAATAACATTAAGCGTATACAACATACACAACATAGAATAAATAGAGAATTACACTTATCTTTGATTGAGAGACCTTCCACCACATAGCAGAGCTATGACTCCATCAGAGAAATAGCTTCCCAAGATAGCCATGGTCCACAACCCTTATCCACATGGCCTAGGCCAAAGTACCATACCTCAAAAACACTCCAACCATTCAAACCACGACAGTACTCCAATAGCGGTCTCATTCCCATTGCCTTTCCACGGGGTATACACCTTCACAAAACACGGTCAAAAGCCGGTTACACCTCCCTTCCTTGGGCTTGGAAACGGGGGCGGACCCAATTCTTAGAGCACCATGGCTCCGGGAGATCCAACTGCCCTCAAAGGTCTCCAATCAACATCTTCTTGAGATACTCTTTGTAGTCAACGTTTTAACTTTTATCAACATCATCTCACATCGCATCAACCACATGCGGTTATCATGGGGAAGAACGCTGGGAATTCATTTAGGAATTCCATTAATTCGAAAGGAAATTCAATTTTATTCCCAAAACATGACATCTATTTCATGATTGATCTTGTTTGTTGCCACATTATGAATGCAGTCATCCTTGTGGTTTTCCACGGGCACAAAACTACCTACAATTTTCCTGCAAGACTTCATCTTGCATCTTGCCAACAAATTGTCGGTATTTTTGTACATCTTAATTCAACATGTACAACATCTTATGCAATAATCTTAGAATTTCTACACCTGGCAATTTAGTCACAATTACCAAACAACTTGACCAATAGAATGACTTATCATTCTATGCATATGCATGTCCACAGTTAACAACGGTAAGTTAATTATTTCAATTTTTGAACATGGAATTTTATGTAGTCTCATTCTTGTGACTACCTGGCTTATAACTTTTCTTGTTGCAGTGTTTAACAGTTCTTAAAATGTTCTCAATTTGGGGTTAGCAACATTTCAGCCATCAACATAATTATTTCCATGCAATATTATATATGCATGTACTTACAAATCATATTCAACCATTGCACTTAGTATGCAATTATATCACTTAATATGCATGAGTGTGATTCTCAATGCATTCTTATTGATTCTGCCATTGAATTTCATAATCCCTCTCTTTACCTGAGTCATGTATCTCACCATCCATGGAGTTCAGAATTATGGCCAACATGTTGCCACATTCTCCATACCTTTTCATTATTTTCAATTAATTGGATGCCTTCCCTTTCCGACCCGAACACTACACCAAGATATAATTACGCGGTATTCATTAGTGTTAGCAAAAATGTTGCAATCCAAGTTTTATTTAAATGTAGGAAGATTTTAGTACTTGGTGTGGATCATAATCTTTCCATATATGTACCTTTCCATATCCAACCATGTCTGGTCTCATACATGACTAGCTTTGTTGCATTCATTCTTGTAACAAGTTCTTATGTTTTGTTCTAACAGTTTATTACTCCATACTTGAAATTAACATGACTTTCTACTATGTTAATGTGTGCATTTAGAAGCTAAAATGATTTTAATTAACATAGGAGCCCTACGACCTTTACCACATCCGGTGGTATGCATTCAAATAATATAATCATGTGATTTAATAACGCAAGCTCTGGCTGAGGAAATTTTTACCATAATTTCCTTTCAACAATTATTCAAAAAGAGTGATAAAATTCTTACCTGCATGAATGCCATTAAAATTATACTACCTAAATATCTAATAGCAGTAGAATATTTCATGCTACTTTTATCAAACTTATAACCCGACTCTTTAGCTCTACGTTGCTTCCTTCAGCGGGGTAGCAAAGGCACCAACAACACATGCGACATGTAAGCATTCTTTCCTTGGGCTGACAAACAAGCCATAACATACTTGCTGCCGCAAATTGCAGCAACTTCTTTCTCCTATGACCCTTTTCTTTAGCGGATCGAGGAAGCATTCAATTCTTTCGGGATTCCTACAAGTTTCTCCTACATGGCCATTGGCTATGACCACGCGCCTATCCAGATGGCGTTTTGGGACTTCACGTACTGGGTGTTTAGATATGATTCACCCTTGACTCTCTCTATCCTTGAAATTTGAAACAAGAGTCTAGTGCGTCCTAGATCTTCCTTTAACTTCCACCGATTGTGACCTCTAGCGAAATTCGAAGATTAGCTCTCCTCCTTTCTCGAGGTAGAACTCCCGAGACCCTGTTGCCTCGGATCAAGGTCCCTCGACTTTAGGGTTCGGCCGGTCACGGTCAATTCATGAATCAACAATTAGTGTTTTGAAGTTCGAAGGAAATGGTTTCCCCTCACTTTTCTTTGGTCCTCTGGTTTTCCGAAATATCGTGAGTCAGATCCAAATACTCAAATCTCCTCGTAATCCAGCGGTGTGGATCCTTTCTCATGAATCGAGACTTCGCGGTTTTCAAAATTAGAAAGGAGTTCTCTTCCCTCTTTCAACTTCCGTCTTCATGTAATTCAAGTGTGTGTCGGATCAGCGGTTGACACTCGCTGTGATTCAATGGTATAGATATTTCCTTGTGAATCGTAAGTTTACATTTCAGGATTTTTTGAGAAACAGCTTCCTCGTTCTCCCCAGCTTTCGATTCTCAATTCCCCGTTAGAAGGAATCAGCGGTTCAATCTTCCACGGGATCGACCGATTCAGTATTACCTCCCATGAGACTTGGTATTGAATAACTCTTAGTGTATCTTCCCTGCGCATTTGGATTTGGATCCGGTAATCCGCAGTTTTTGTCACTTCTTCTTGGAAGCACTCCACTGTCCGATTATACTCTTGTTAATCTCTTTCATGATTAGGGACTTGGAGTGACGAAGAATTTAGCCTGTGCTCCAATTTCACAATCCCTAAATTCATGAAATGATACAACGGTTCAAACCAACCATGATCAATGACCCACTTTATTATGGATCCTAGAGTGGCGAGTTTCTCCATCCACCAACCACCTTCCAACTTCTGGCTATATTACGGTTCCCAGTGATTTTAGCGGTTCTCCGAAGAATTGGATTGGATTTTCAAAATCTAAATGACTTCTTTCCAAATATCTTGGCATCAATTCTTCTAAAATTGACTTCCTCCCTAACTTGAAATATTTCGAATAATTCGAAGGCTTCAATGGTGTTTCCCTTAGGAGCTTCGGTTAGTGGAATTTTAACTTCACCTTACCGCACACTTGCGTTCGGCGTGTGAACTTGCTCTGTTTCTCTCAGAGATTTTAACTTAATCGGTCTCAAAGGGACTTGACCCTTCGGTGTTTTCCAAAAGACTTTACGGTGTCTTCCTGGCACCCTCTACGGCTCATCTCCTGGAATTCTTTGAACTTAAAACAAGTTCCCTCTATAAGCACTTCTTATGCTGGATATGCACACTCTACATACCAAGAATTCCGCTATCTCTTAAAGGCTTTGTTTTAAAGGCCGGAAGCATTGTGTGTCTCCTCCATTTCTTTGCACTTTGTAGCAATTCAAATCAGTTATGGCACTCATAAATCTTCTGCAATACAAATGCGTAGACGATTATAATTTGTCAGGCTTTTGTTTCTTGACAATTCCTCATCTTTCATAACAATCAATGTTAAGAAAATCTTTCAATTTCACAACTTTTTCGAGCTCTTTCAACTCACCTTATTACCGGGTTTTCAAAACTTTTCGTTTCCGACATTTTTAGGATTTTGGCATTGAGGGTTTCGGTACCGAGACTTTGGAGTTTTGACACCGGGGAGTTCATTTTGCAGTGACTCACAACCTTTTATCATTTCAATTCCTGAATTCTGAAAATTTTGTTTCCTTATTCTCCGGGCCCACAATATAGTTGTCATCCTTAAAATCCCCAACGATTCTTAAATGTGAATTTCAGGACTTGGGACTTCGAGTTTTGGTCCATGAAGATCCCACAATTAGATATTCATAACTAGAGTCATCCTTTTTACCTTCGCGATCTCACGAGTTAGTGAGTTGAATACCCTCAACTCATTTCCTCTAACCATCGATACCCGTGTCGCATCTCGGGTATGACTCCCTCCTTGCTAGCATGCACTTTATGCATGACCGTGAATCTAGGGATAAGGGTACTGGCATATGCGCTATTCACACCTTTGTGAGTTGTGGCATCCAACCCTGGTGGCTCCCTTTCACGAAACCCGAGAAGCGATGTTGACTTTTCTCCTCGTTCTCACTGCCCGGTGACTTCTACGTGAGTTTCAATGTCAAGCTCCCATTCACTTATCTTCATTGAATTCTGAAATCGTGAATTACTTTATTCTCCAGACCAATAGCATAGCTATGGAGTCCCTTCACCAAAGTGTATGGTACGTTGGAGGTCCCGCGTCATTTTTTAATGATGTCATTGGGTCCCACCTCTCTCTCTTCTATTCTCGTCCTACTGGCATGTGGTACATCTTCATTTGTCCACATCCATTACTAGAAAAATTCAATAGTCAGATCTTTCTCAGATCTACAAAATGGATCCTTTCAACGTTTTGGGCTTCCAAACGCCGATCCGATCTAACTCCCATTAGCCCTAGGAGCTAGACTCATAGTTCACCATGACCTCCCCTTATATGACCATAATCGTACACCTCTTATCGAGGTTTCAGACTTTCCAATGCAGAAACACATATGTCCTCAGGATTTGTGATTCCACACAGACCCCGATTTCCGATGGATGACTCTCCTTTTGAAACTTTCCTGAATGCCTCGATCTCAGCCACACATCCCCAAGAATGGGCCGGTCCCTGCGCCGCTTCTGGCCCATTTCCGCGATTTCCGCGATTTCAAATGCTCCGGTTGCTTTGTCTTCAGGATTCGCGAAACTTCGAACCTCGATATGCCGATGGGATCCTAATCTTTCCCATTATTATTCCCAATTGACGGATGGCTCAGATCCAATCTTGGGATTTCACAACTTGCGATTTCTTGATGACAAAGTTCTGTGGCCTTGAAACCCGATAAGCGGAGTATACTGATGGGTTTGCTCAGTCTATACATGTCCCCACAAGCGGATATGCCGGATCATTCCGAGACGTTTACCATCGAAAATTCCCGATCTCATGTCAGCGTGACTCCCGATTTCATGAATGTCCATATCTCGATATTTCGGCGAAATGTCGTGGAGCTCTTCAATATGCGCCACTGTCCCGCCCGAGATGGGCGGTCGACTAGTGTCGAGGATTTCGCATACCGCGATTTCCACATTTCTGTGCAATATCCAAAGGGATTTAAACCCACGTGCACACTTTTCAGATCAGCGGTGATTGACAAAGGGTTCACCTTCCCTCTGAGCAGTCTAGAGCTCCTACACCACTAGTGTGGAGTTCTCTCTCCCTATGGACTTATACCACACTAGCAGCGGTTTCATAACGTCTCTATACCTCTTGAGCTTAAAAATGCGTCAAGTAACTCCTTGACACTTTGGAAAACCGAGGGGTCAGGTGGCCTTCGGACCAAATTTCCACCATTCTTTCGGTCAAAGGCACTCCAGCCCATCTAGGCTGATTAATAGCCGAAACAGTTACGATACCAAACTATAGCACTTATTTACTGCGCTCGATACCAAGCATGGCGCACGTTGCCTTTACTGGGTTTAATCTCTTAAAGAAGACTATAGCGCCACTTTGTACGCAACTCATACCCGATGTTATTTGCTTATGCATTTAAACAATAAACACAATCAACACAGAGTATTCATATGAATACTGCCATAATCAACAAGCAATTAGCTTTTCATATTAATTCATATGCAGTGAGGAAAACATGATACGCAAACCTCATGCAAAACATGATTAAAACGCCAATTAGATGCCATATTTATCAATTGGGTCCACCAATAAGTGCAATTGCCCACAAACCTCGATATAGACCTACTTGCTCTTTATTTCAGTGATTGGGTCACCAATTTGGGACTAAGCTCCTAGATAAGACAAGGAAATCTAGGTAAAATTTGAGGTTGGGAAAACAACCTTACACAAGCAACCCGCAAGGAAGGAATTCTCGGGGAACCTCCCATCACTACCCACGGACCACTCATTCCCCACGTACGTTCCACCACGGAGAATACACCTTCTGTCCCTTGAATGATCTTTCGGTACTAATCTCCCTTGCAGCAAGTTCTGAAGGGCAGACCATGCGAAGGATCTAGAGCTCTATGGCATTTCTGGGGTTCTTCAGAGTTCTCTCCTTCCCTATGCGCACTCTCTCACTGGAGAGTCGGCTCCACCGAACCAGTAAACCTCAGTAGTCGATGCTAAAGTAATAGTCTCAACAATTCCCCGGAAAATGAACCGGGCTTTAAAAATGGTTGATAAATCTGCCGGGATGGCTTCGCAGTCCGCGGCCGAACGGGGGAATTGCATGGAAGCTTGCTCATATTTCACGAACAAACAAGACTCTTCTGAAATCAACATATAGGCTTCGTGAAATTTGGGGTTACGCGCGATTCTTAGAATTGAACCGCCGGAACGATTCGAGGTCAAGGTCGCACGGGGTTCTGGCGGTCGAGGTTAGTCCTTACTTCTCGAGCTCCGTCGCGTTGAGACAATCCGATGGAATGAGATGGAATGCTTCTCATGGCTCACCGGGTGATTTTATTTGCATGGGCTTCGGTTGACACTTGTCACCCGTGGAGCTACATGCTTCCACCACCGCGCCCCATTCCCCTCCACCACTTGGAAATCGCATCCTTCAAAGGACAGGATAAAAGCATGGTACGCTATCTTTTGGAATAATATTTAAAATATTATTCGAACCATCCTAGGCTAAACATTTAGCCCGTTCCATTCCGACTAATTCCTTGCCCACTCTGTGGATGCCGAATCCCCTTGCTTTCATTTCATCGTAGTGCGGTCGCACATGGCTGATTGTTTATGTTTTAATAGGTATTGCATTGATTAAATGTACAACAGCGGGCTCCACGGCTAGCGGTCGGAGCTCCACGGCCTAACAACACCAGCCTCCGACATACAAAACTTGGCTCACCGACCTATGAAACATAATTACCATTCCTTTCAAAACATGCTTTACAATGGGGCTCGGTGTTGGGGACACTACAATCCCCCCTCCTCTTATTTTGCAGATCCCCTTAGGTGCAGCTTTACACAACATCACGCAATCTTTTCAAAATATTCAAAGCGATCGCCGGGGTAATCTGCCCACACCTTAACATATGCATGCTCCCGTAGCCAGCATCCTCTCGGGACCGTTACGAGGTCCCTTTGGACCTACGTCTCCTTAATTTGAATTAGGTTTGTTTTTATTTCATCCAATATGCACACGGGATGCACTTGCATGACACCTTACGGATTCGAATCTGCATATTCTAATCGATTACATGTATTTAGCATGGTATATATGGCTCTTAAGTAATGAAATGAGACACCTTAGATCACAGTCATGGATGGAGAATACAACCATATATGAAATGTATGTATGTATTACGAATAGGTGTGCCCATTAAAACAGCTTATACAACATACACAACATAGATAAATAAAGAATTGTACTTATCTTTTGATTGAGACCTTCCACCCCATAGCAGAGCTATGACTCCATCGACAATGGCTTCGGGGATAGCCATGGTCACGATCCTTATCCATGGCCCTAGGCCAAGGTGCGGACCTGACAACCTCCGACCATTTCAAACCTGGGGCGCTCCAACCAGCGGTCTCTCTTCCCCACATGCACAGCGTCGCAGGGTCTTATACACCTTCACAAAACACAGTCCATCAGTTGCTGCACCTCCCGCTACTTGGGCTTGGAAGCGGGCGGACCGAAGAGAGTCTTAGAGAGCAGAGTGGCTCGAGGTTAACTACCCTCAAAGGTTTCCAAGAAACATCTTCGAGAGATACTCTTTGTAGCCAACATTTTAAATTTATCAACATCATCATCATCAAAGCACAAGTCTGAGTTATCATGAGAGAACATACAAGAATTTATTTAGGAATTTCAATTAATTCTAAAGGAAATTCAACTTTTTATTCCCAAAACATGACATCTTATTTCATGATTGATTTTGGTTGTGTCCACATTATGAATGCAGGTCATCCTTGTGAGGATATTTGCAAAGGCACAAAATTACCTGAATTTTCTATGAGGGCTTCATCTTACATCGCCAACAAATTGTAAATTATTTTATGTACATCATAATTCAACATGTACAACATATTACATGCAATAATCTTAGAATTTTTGCACAATTCAATCGCAATTACCAAACAACTTGACCAATGGAATTATTTCGTCATTCTATGCATATCTTTATCCCCACAGGTTAACAACGATTAAGTTCATTATTTCAATTTTCTGAACATAAAATTTTATGTAGTCTCAATTCTTGTGACTACCTGGCTTGAGTTCATCACTGGGCTAATTTTTGCATGGTTTTCCAAAGAGATTTGCCATTTAAAAATGATTTGCCCAAATTCTATGGGATAAAATTATTTTACCTTAAAATCACCAAAATTTTATAAAAGACTATATGGAATCAACAAATCGCGAATATTTTGCAATAATGGAGCAAACATTTATAGTTGGCATATGAAGGATTAGTTGGCTTGTAACTTTCTCATGGGCTAATTTTGCATGGTTTTCCAAAAAAGAGATTTGCCATTTTAAAAATGATTTGCCCAAATTCTATAGGATAAAATTATTTTACCTTAAAAATCACCAAAATTTTATAAAAACTATATAGAATCCTTAGAAATCTGAATATTTTTGCAAAAATATCGACAAACATTTATAGTTGGCATATGAAGGATTAGTAAGATTCACCAAGGTTTCTACATTTTAAAATAAATTTCCATCCTTAAAATCACCCCTTCTCTTGACTCAATGATGAGCTTCGATACAAAGGCCGTTTGTATTTAAGTAAACAGTCAAAAATAAAATCCACATTACTTTTTGAGCTTCATGCTACACCCACAGATGGGCACTCTGAGTTTACCAAAACCTATGACAGGGTCAAACGTTATTTTTTTTGGGATGGTATGAAACAAGACATTTGTAATTTTGTGGTTGAATGTGATGTGTGTCAACACAAAAAGAGAGAAATAGTCAAATATCATGGCACACTACAACTGCTTTTGATTCCACCTGCTATTTGGCGGGATATCTCTATGGATTTTATTGTTGGATTACCTAAATTAGGAAATAAATTAGTCATCATGGTGGTAGTTTATCATCTTTCCCCGTATTCTCATTTATGTTCTCTTCAACACCCATTTACAACATCCACTTTCACTCAACGTTTCATGGATCAGGTCTTCAAGCTTCATGGAATGATGCATTTTATTATCTTTGATCGCGAACCAAATTTTACCAACAATTTTTGGCAATAAGTGCTCAAGCTACAAGGCACCCAATTTCATCTCAGCACAACTTATCATCAACAAACTGATGTTCAAACTGAAATTGTCAACAAGTGTTTGGAAGCATATTTAAGGTGTTTTGGAAAGGAAAAATCAATGGGCTCAATGGTTACCACTAGCTGAATGGTGGTACAACACTTCGTACCATACAACTACCCGCATGACTCATTTTGAACTGGTATATGGAGAAAATCCACCTTCAGTTCTCTCATATTTTCCAGGTGTCTCAAAGGTTCAGGCACTTGACCAAATGCTTACTATTCGAGAGGCTATTTTTCATGCCTGTAAAGATAATTTTTTCATGGCCCAAAATAGCATGAATAAACAGGAAGATCAAGGTCACTCTGAATGTCAACTTGTAGAAGGAGATCAAGTGTTTCTTTGACTACAACCCTACAAGAAAAATTCCCTCAAGGCTGACCATTGTCAGAAACTGGTGGCCAAATTTTATGGTCCTTATACCGTTCTCAAGTGTCTGGGGCAGGTGGCCTATCAATTATCTTTACAAAATCATTCTAAGCTCCATATTGTTTTTCATGTTTCCTTCTTAAAGAAGGTGATTGGAGGTAAGTGCCAAACTCAAACCAGCCTTCCCAAATTGGATGAAGAAGGATCCATTTGGATATACCCACAAGCATTTTTGGACTAGCGTGAGCATCGTCTATGTCACCAAACCATCAAGGAAG
Organism: Picea sitchensis; assembly: GCA_010110895.2. Classification (NCBI taxonomy): domain Eukaryota; kingdom Viridiplantae; phylum Streptophyta; class Pinopsida; order Pinales; family Pinaceae; genus Picea; species Picea sitchensis. The sequence goes on from SNQJ01S0057115.1 coordinate 38,618, forward strand.
TGTTAGTACAGTGGAAAGATACAACTCCAATAGATGCCACCTAAGAACCAGCTACCATTCTGCAACAATTTCCCTATCTCAAGCCTTGAGGAAAAGGTTTTTTTTAAGGGGGAGGACATGTTTGGGACCTAACCCCTCATGTAGGTAGAATAATATATTTCCATGTAATAAAGGTCAATATTAATAAGGCCTAGCAATAAGGAAGAATAATTCTGATGTAAGAAAACCTAATAGAAACTTCTGCTTCTAGAAGGATGTTCCTCTAGATGGTTCTTTTGATAGACATATTTAGTATAAATAAGAGTCAAGGGTGTGAGAAATTTTGTCTTGGATATTATTGTAATAGAGCTCTTCTCTACTGGAGGTTGCCCCCTTGAAGAGGCAAGTGAACATTTCTCTTAGTAATCAAAGTTCTCTTTCTAGTATTATTATGATATCATTTGGTATTATTGTGGTGTTTTTTTGGTTATATTGTTGTTCATCTTCCATTTCTAGCTATTTATTTCTTTTTTGCATACTTTTTATATCTAGAATATTACAGTGTACATGGTTGATAATACAAGTTGGTTGGTATAGGTTTATTGATACACATTGTGTCAGGTTGGTTGTACAGGTTGATTGATACAATTGTTACAGGTTGGTCTTACAGGTTGTTGGTACAGGTTGTGACAGTTTATTGGTACATGTTGGTACAATTCATTGGTAGAGGTTGTTGTGATAGTGACAGGTTGTCTACATTTCGAATTTATATTTCAGGGCAGTAGGACGAGGCAAGGATAGGTGGTTGGAGTTGGTGAACTATGGAGTTGGAGCTTCCTTCAAGTTGGAGCCTAATAATTAGGGGGTTGGAGCCTTCTTTTGGTTGGAGCGAGAGAATCAGGTGGTTGTAGCCACCTTCCGGTTAAATTTAGAGAACACAGAGGGTTGGATACTCCTTCTRTTTGGAGCCAAAGAATTCRAAGTTGGTTCTTGAATGTAATTMTTTGACATAWAAGACAAACATTCCATGGTTTTCTCCCACATTAGGTTTCCACGTAAAATACTGGTGTACTGTGTATTYTTTGGATGTGTATATTATTGTTCATTATTCAGTGATGGATATTAATGTTTATGGTGCAATGATATATTTATGATGAACCGATGAACATTATTTAATAAGTTAAAATAATATACATTGTGGTTAAAAGAATTAATAAGTGGTATAAATTTCTCATTATCGATTCACCCCCTCTCTCAGTAATCCAACAATTGGTATTAGAGTTAGTTCCTTTAGGAAATAGTTTAACCATTGGATGGAGATCATGGAATACACTAAGAATGGAGTACTAACATTTGATGGTTAGAGTTGTCTAGAGTGTGAAATATGGTGCATAATAACGGATGTATTTTTAAAGGAACATGGATATGATATTTGGTAATCATTTTTTATAGGATATGATATTTAAAAAAGGGGAAATACTACAACCAACAAGGAACTGAAACAAAATAAAAAAATTGTAATGGATTTTATTTTGGAAGGACTATATGATTTAGTAAAGGACAAAGTGGGTAAATGTTCATCAACTAAATAAGTTTGGGATAAGTTACATAATATCTATTCTTCACCCATCACGGATTCAGATAATTCCAAAGAATATACAGGTACAGATCAAGAGGAAATATGATCATCATGTCAGACAGATTCATAAGAATAAGTGTATGAAATAAAAAAAAAGTATATTTTTCTATTTTAATTGTGAAAAAGGAGGACATATTGAATTTGAATGTGTGCATTTGAAAATTGAAAGTGATGAGATAGAAAATCCCAATGAACTAGAAGATAATTCAGAGACTAAAGAGGAAAAGGATCATGAAGAAGAATACAATCAATGAGAAAAATAAATTGAAGAAGAAATCATCACCTTGAATATCCAACTTGAATAAGAAAGAAGAACAAAAGAAGTAATGAAGATCCAGATGAAGAAGAAAGAAGAGGACCGTAAGAAGCTAGAAGAAGAAGTTTTCATGTTGAGAGTAAAAGTTGTCAAGATCGGTAAAAACGTTGAAGAAGCATCCACATCATCAACAAAGAAAGATGAAGTGAAATATCATAGTTCACCAAAAAATATGAATGAAGAGAAACCTAATAGTTGTGAAAAAGTCATTAAAGGTTCTATAAACAAGGAAGAGTGTAATCCCTAAAGAAGAACATTCTAGAAGTGCAGAAGACTCAAGAAGAAGATTACAAAAGAAGACCCTCCACGTTCAAGCCACAAAGAAGTCTTAATCATGATCATGATCAATCAAGGAAGGAATTCATAAGGACTACACCAGAAAGAAGATCATTCACTCCCAGATATGTAAATTTCTTTTATGGTCATTGTTTTTATTGTACTATCTATGGACATAAAGTTGAAGATTGTAAGGCTTATGAAATAAATGTTTAAGAAATAAATACTTATGTGTCCCTGTTGAGCACTCAACACACCCTAAATGATTTTATGAAATTCTTTCACTTTTGGGCACCACTTGTTTCTTTTTTTTTACTGTCTGAATTGGGTTCAATGTGGGAGGGTGGTTTGTTTTGTTTTCATGACTCTTATTGATCGAATCGGATTTGTTTGAACTTGCTAAATAAAACTCAGTGTCTAAAAATAACTTAGAATTCTAAATAAAGATGAGAAACTAACAATCTGATAAGCGTGTTGGTGTTTGGAGTGGGCGAAATCCAAACAGATAAAGTGGTCACACAATAATAATAATCATCGATCGTCGATGCACCATCGACATCAGTAAAAGGTGGAACAAGTTTGCGTTAGTAACTCACCACGTAGTTTTAGAATATAGTCGATCCACATCAACATCGGGAGAATACGAGAGTACTAAATGTTGACATGAGCCATGATAAACCCCCAATAGTTGATGAAGGATGCATTGGTTCAGGTTCAACGAAATATCGATCCCCAATGCACTTTCGGCATCGAGCAATTTTTGAGAGAGTCAATTAGGGATAACTTGGGGAAGCTTATCATCGATCGATGATCCTTGATACTTTTCAGTGTTGGCAGGGTAGGATCGATTGTAGAACGGTAATTTTAAGAAAAGTCATTATATAACAAAGGTAAAGGAAGATGTTCGTCTAAAGTGCTATTTTTCTTTGCCGCATAGGGGTTTTGTACGATCTAGTTTCATCCCAAGTCATATTAAGGTTCCATGTGGCCTAGTCACACCTTCGAGTCAGCCTTACCATGTCAGGTACGTTAGGAAAAATTGTTCAGCGTCAGAGATTTTGCAAAGAGATATCAATGAAAAGTGTTTAAAGAGGAACCCCAAACCTCGACCCGCCAACTATATTAGTGAAACGACGGGATGCTTTTAGCACGAGATACGATCATATTTTGTCATTTAATAGGCCATTTAATGCTTAACCCTATAGAAATTTCTACCCCATGCACCTTTGTAACAATAAGAATTTGAAATCACCGATAGGCCACGTTATAGCTCACACCTGTGCCATCGACCTATGATAGAATTTAATTTTAAACGTAATGAATATCTGGCGGAAGATTTTGTAGAAACGCACTCATATCCCAAATTGAATAGCTGATGCGACAAGGTAAGTTCATCTCTATTTAAATCACTAAAATGACTTCGAACACTTCCATTATGCACAGAAGTTTCTATTTCCATAGCATCCAAAGAAGCAAAGAGAGCGCTTCAAGATCATGTTGATTGTCAGATTATCAAAACCAAGTTAATGAAGCAATAAAGGTATGTGTTAAATTTTGTCAATTTGGTGGTCATAATTTGTCATACCTGTGTAGTTGATGTTTTATACAATCTCTAATTGTGTTATAGCTGCAGGGAAAATGCCTCAAAGGAAGCCAACGACGAGACGTTCTCCAATAGCACCCAACCTAAAGGAGGCAAAAATTGGTGAGGGTTCTTCACATGGTACTACGAGGTAGTTGGAATACACTCTCATGCAAATCCGATTATTATAACCTCAACGAAGAATGCATTCATTCATCCTTTGGTATTCAGTGATACATAAGATACCACTAGATCCAAGATAATTATCCCACAATGGGGATACATTTTCAATAGAATCAACCGGGAGGATTACCTGGAGTATATCCCACACAACTACCCAAATGTGTGAACACTCGATGATGAATTTTTACCGAACATTCAATGGTCATGTTTGCACATGTTAGCCTACCGAAATCCAATTTTTCCATGCATTTAGGTCTTGATCTGGTTCATCGATCACACAAATGCTCAGAAGTGTCTCATCAACGATGAGAATGGCAGGTGTGTCAGAGTTTTTCTCCGGAGAGAAGTTCAGAAGTACTATAAGCTCAGGGACCCATAGGAGCGGATGAACATAGAATTCGTGGTGAATTTATATGAATTCCATGACACCAGTCAGTTGATGGCATCATGGTGGAAAGAGGACAAGAAATTTACCAATCGGAGCAATGGCAGGTATGGGACATGAAACCTGAGAGAGTCATACATCCACTTGATGGCTCTAATATATAGACTGTATGGAGAAAAGGATTGCTCCAAGTTCTATGAATAATGGATGCCCCTAGAATACACTGTGTCTATCTTGAGGAGTAGTTTCAACCGGGGAGTAATCATATCCAAGCAACTAAGAATCTTTGTAGTGGAGGCCCAAACACCAAAAAAAGGAGAAGCTCACACGTTTCATATGGCCTCGTACTTACTCGATGTTATCTGTGAAATAAATGTCTTCGTAGACATAAATTTAGGATGGCACATTGCAGAGATTCTTGTTCATGTTTACTTCAACATACTATGAGAGAATAGGTACAAAAAATCTTATGCCCTTATTTGCGATGAATTTATTGCCCAAACTTATTTTATTGTATTTAAAAAGGAATTCACAAGACTATCTACAACAGCCAATAAAATGATAATGAAGGTAGGCCACTGGTATATAGACGAAAACACAACCTATATCATGGTTTTTGGGGCCACCAGAGCACCACATATACTCCCTTCTCATGTCCCATACCGACTCATTGTGGGAGAAATCTGCTATCAGACTATCCCGCAGGACTATAACACCACAACAGTCAAGGACAAGAAGAGAGATTTCATACCCTATGGCTTCCATGTGGGTTTTATTTGGTAAAGGACACTGCTCAAGCCAGACAAGAAGGGCTGAGTTAGTTTGAATTTAGGTTCCTGACAGGTCTATTTCGCAAGCATGATCCTAAGGGCCTAGTCCTCCAACATGCTTCACAAGTTTCATCATGTTGGCCATATGCACATGAGAAGTTTGAGGATGAGATATTTACATAATTCACTCAGGACTGGGAGGAGGTAGTACAGAGGAAAGATAACTTGAGCATGACTAGGTTCAAGGCTATGAGAATGGATTAACAGTTGGAGACAATAGAGAAATTAGCTCAAGAGTCTCTCATAGTTAGGGAAGAAATCAGAGCAACATATACTACAAAGGCACAAAGAAGAGGATTTCTCTTACTAGAAGGAACAAAAATAATCATCGATCAGTTACAAAATGATCTTGATCTCATAGAGATTATGAGGATCCCCTCAGATGACCAAATCACAAACATAGTAAAGCCAAGTTGATTGGAGCCAATACAACTCGAATAAATCACCGGTCCAGAAAACCCTAGATTTCCCTCACCACAAATCTGATTACCAGGGACAATTCCAACCCAACCTGAGGTATCAAGGACACCAGGTGGGACAGGTGCACCAAACCCATTGTTTGAATTAATAACCATCTATGATGATGAGGAGATTTCATAGGTTTCCTTGGTGACTCTAGTACTAATTAAAAAGGAAAAGTAACCTGAGAAAGCATCTACCCCAAGTCCTGATGCTCCAATTCAAAACCTTCTGCAGAGTGACCATGAGGTCGAAAGTGTCTTAGACATTGAGTTCCTTGACTTTCCATGGACGCAAATAGACAACTTGAGGGATGAGCTAGGATCGAGTGGTCATAAAGAGGAAGTTCAACAACAATAAATAAACACATCGACAACCGATTGCCAAGTATGTACCGAACCTATCCCTGGTCCTTCGATACCTCACCAACCAATGAACAAAAAATGGAGATCGAGCCATCAGAACATATGAAATAAGTTCATGAACCAATCCTAGAAAAAATACACACAACTGACATACAAGAAATTTCCGACATTAAGAGGAAAGACATCATGAAGAGGACCTATAAGAAGAGAAGGCTCACACTACATAGCTCGGTTCTCATCACTATGGAGGAGAATATGCTTAGAACTGAACACACCAAGACATCCGAGCTTATCAATGCAGGAATGGCTATCACAAATTCCACATTGGATAGAACAAGGAGCAATGAAAAGGATTTGGCCACCACGCTAAAGGAGTTGGATCATATGCACCATTTGGAGAAACACTATCAAGAATCAACAGAGGCCATGGTGTTCCTAAGGAGTGAGTTCCATGATTCTTATGCAAAATTTACAAGTAAACAACACCTTTTCACTGCAGGCATAGCCAATTTCCAAGAGGATACCCTTATGGTGCTGGCAACCTGCAAATACATGGAAAGGTGGTATGAAAAAGATCACCAAGTGATATAAAGGATCGATTACATTAACGTTGTACAAAAGGGCCAAGACTTTGAAGAGAACGGTATTTGGGCGCTAAGGGATAGAAACATCGATCGGATTAGGAAAGTAGCCGAATACAGGGTAAAAATGGCCTAGGAACCTCATTGAGATATTCAAAAGAAGTGGGACGAGTGCGAAAAGGGATGGGAAAGGATTAATCGGGAGATGAAAGGAATCATCCTCCCAAAATTTGGCTCACCTGAATATTTTGTCGACCTGCATGACATAGTCAAGAAACATGCAGAACAAGACTCGATATGGACATCAAAGATTGAAAAGGTGGTGAGCATAGTGTCAGGGAAAGTAAAACAATTCATGGAGCATCTGATTAAGGATCGTGTAGTTTTGCAGCGGTTGAGTATTAAAATAATCAAATACAGAGAATGGGTAGTAGAATTGAAAGAAATCCATTCAGCCCCGATGGACCAACACATATTCCCATATGCCAACACATGTGAGGAACTCTTTGTCAAGTGGTCAGAATATGAGAAGAGACATTCGACTTCAGTAAAACCATTAGACGATTCTCAGAGAATAGAGNTGAAAGAAATCCATTCAGCCCCGATGGACCAACACATATTCCCATATGCCAACACATGTGAGGAACTCTTTGTCAAGTGGTCAGAATATGAGAAGAGACATTCGACTTCAGTAAAACCATTAGACGATTCTCAGAGAATAGAGATATTAAAGCACCACATGTTGTTATTGTGTTTTACTTAACTTGCACTTGTATTATCTTTTTTTAGTCAGTTTTTCATTATAAATAAGAAGATTTACCTTTTAGCAAGGGTCGATGGTTTTGGGTAAAGACCCTCATTTTTGGAATTGTAAAGAACTATTTACGAACTACCTTAATTGAGAAGTATTGTTTTGGGCCTGAGACAAAATATTGTTTTTCATCAAAGGCACTATATTATTGGATTGAGGATGAATTACTTCCAACTTTATTTCAGCAATTGATGTTGTAACAAGTAAGAGTTTATTAATCTATTGATAAGTTATATGTCTCAATATTTTGCAGTTCTTGTTTTTTAATGATGGAAACCAAATCGTTGTGTTAATTTGTGATTAATATTTAGAGATAAGGGAACAATTTTTCTTGTGATCATCTTATTACATGCGTATTTTCTTTACGATAATTGTATCTGAGTCAATAATTGAAATATCAACAAGTTAATGTATTAGTATTAGGATTGTAACATGTGTGAATATCTTTGTCTGCATGCATGAGCACGAGGGTTATCCCAAGATCAACCTTCTTCAGTAGTTAAGATTCCATTCCACCAGTTGGTTAATACCAACATACATCACTTTATCAGACTCATCTAATAAAGGAAACGACAAAAAGAGAACATTTAAACATAAGAATGAATTTTCATAGGAAAATATCTTGTCAATCACCACGTAAATCTCGTTGATTAATTCACTAGATCCAAATATCTGGAGAACCATTCCACCATCAAACGTTGTAGAGTCTAATTGGGCCTCCATGGTGGGTTTGGTTCTTTTTGTTGATTTAAAGGGATTTAAGATCCATCAACAAAAATGGCATTAGAAAGAGGGTTGAAGAATGAATGGATAATAAATTTGTTGATATCATATCTCGCATAGCCTACAGATTCAAAACAACCCACATGCATGGCTAGTCAATCTCAAGACATCCCAGACACAAAGAGTACTCCCGAAACCTGTAACTCACCCCACAATGAGGAAGAAAACATATTCCCTAAAATACCTTATGCTCTTCCTCACGGGGAGTTGAACTAATTTAGGAGAATCACAAGAGATTATACTCTCAAAAAATTGGATTGGTACCCTTATCCGCTTTACTTCCTCATAGAAAACAATTAAGTMGACCAGTGGTCCACWCCCTCAACCAAGATTTTTTTGACACAGTAGAAGACCTGATATATTTTTCCCTCACTGAGATCGAGCAACTCCTTAACCTAATCCCCGAAACATCAAATGATAACTACTCTGAACCAAACAATTTAGAATCTGAAGAAGAGGSTTTAACTTAGATCACTTGGCTGTGAAATCARACRACATGGRGGATAATAACAATAATAACTAGGAGAGAGGAAATCCACCCCCAAATAACCAATCATGGTCGGCTAGAGATGCTTTGGTGATCCYAGGACAGGTACATAACCTCTCTYGAAATCCAGAAAAAGTGCTTCCCAAGTTTKACATTGAAACCTCTAAATTTCYTAAATACCATATTAAAAAATTCATACTAGCAATAAGACTAATGAATGTACAACATGAGGACGTAGTATGTAGAATTTTTCCCTATACTTTCAAGAATTCATCCTCGACTTGGTATTTTAACTTGCCCGTAAGGTCCATAACTGGTTGGATGAATTTCCAAAAGGATTTCTTAGACAAATTTGCAGAAGAAACAACCACATGAGCTTTGATGGCAGACCTCTTCTCTGCCACCATGAGTCCAAAATAGAAGGTGAAAGATTTCAATCAATGTTTCACCACTATCTTGAATAAATTTCATCCTGAAGCTAAACCTACCCAAGACTTGCAAATTGAGGCATATGTTAATTCTCTCCCTGCATCTATTTCTATGTTTGTGAAAAGGGATTCCAAAAATACCCTAGATGAGAATTTTGAGAAAGAAAAAAACAATTGAATTCCAAATGAGAGGATGTAGAGAGGGCTAGGTCTCACTAGTTAAGAAGGAAGTTTAGCCTCCGCCTAGGAGAGGGTTGTTGCTGACTAGACCTTGAGGAAAACAAGTAGAATAAGGTCCTGAAAAAGGAAGAGAAGACATATAATACCACCAATGGATGATAAATAAACTCTTGAATGAAATCGTATCCATGAAGAGAGGTGCTAGGGAAGGAAATCAAGGTCAAAGACCTTATAAACCCTTTTCCAAGAGAAACCCACCTTTCAAATTGATTGAATCTCCCCAGACAACTTAAACATCGATATGGGTAATGTAGCCTCTGACTCTTTTTGTATGTATCATCAAGAGAGAAATTTTGAAAGAGATTATACCAAATGGGTACGTGTTATGCATTTAATGTGCAATAGGTTCCTAGACGAAGTTTCCCTCACTGAACAATTAAGCGGCTCAGCAGTAAATATCGTCGATCATGAGGAATTTGAGTTGTCAGAAGAAACAACCATGTTGTTGTGGGACCCTGACTTGCCAATGCATTCCAATGATATATTTGAGGTTCAAGAACCTTCTGTTGAGGTTTTAGTTGTGAAAACGTGAAGAAATGGTCAACAAGTCTCAAATTACCTTACCATGGTCCAAACTTCAAGAGGAAAACAAACAGTTGATCACTTGAAAGCACCTTTTATCTCCCAAAAAAATCCTATAAATATCCATACATGGGAGTCACCCAAGCTAGACTACAACATAGTGGAAGACTTAAAAAGGTTGAAGGATAATATGTCGGTCATGGACATGTGTAGAATTCCTCAACAAAAGGAATTTCTTCTACAAGCCTTAAAGTCAGTAGAATCCCCTATAACAAGCACTAACCAAGGGGAAGTACCAGCCTCTACAGACCTAAAAAATAAAACAAATGTGAATGCTTTCTTTGTAGATAAAAAACGAAATCCTTTTGTCCCACCGTTCATTTTAAGGTTTGAAGTCTTCAAAATGAACCTCCATAATTGTTTGCTCGACTCAAGAGTATTCTCCAATTTCATGCCATTATCCATCTGTAGGAAATTAAACGAAGTTCCACTCAAAAGTGATAAAATGTTATACAACTAGACAAAACTTAGGTAAAATTAATTGGAGAACTCAACGATGTCATGATCAGAATGGCTACACACCCAACATTTGTTCAAGTAATTTACAACATTGTAGTGGATATACCAAAAGCTTACTGACTACTACTTAGTTGATCTTGGTCTGAGTAATTGAATGGATACTTCAACACAGACTAGGCCCACCTATGGTTTCCATTAAAGAGACATGCCAACATGATTAGGATCAACAGGGAAAGGTATTTCAAACATATTGTCACTGATTTAGAAGCTTTCAACGAACCCTTGTCGACAGATTTTCCCATGCTAGGGAACTACTCGTGTTATTCTGATTTTGGAAATTTCTCCCCTCTCTCATCTGATGTACCTCTCACTTAAAAATCTGAGATGTATTTTCAAGTAAATCTTTTGGTAGAAGCGGAAGAAAGCCTCTTCTATTAAGAACCTCTATGGAAAACCACATACAAAGTAGGTGGAGGGGGGGAAGTAACCAGGAATGAAGAAGCTGAGGTTTTGTGCTCACAAGTTTGGACCATGTACTTCGATGGGTCTAAATCACAAGAAGGGTTGGGAGCAGGATTTATCCTCATTGACCCAAAGGGGAAACAAAATTTCTTGTGCTTCAGACTAGAATTTGAATGCACTAATAATAGTTTTGAGTATGAAGCTTTGGTGAAAGGACTAAATAAATCCATAAACTTAAACGTTAAAGAACTAAAGGTTTTTGGGGATTCTGAAATTATCGTCAGGAAAATAAATAATACTATACCTTGCAACTTGCCCCACCTAAGGAGTTATCAACAAGAAGTGCATAGGCTAATAGAACATTTTGAGGCCTTTAATATTACAGTGGTTCCCAGGACAAAGAATACTCTTGTTGATTCCCTGGCCACTTCCGCCTCAAGGATATCCCCTTCATAAGACTATGAAGCCTCTAGGTTCACTGTGGAACTTCTCTACAAACCATTGGTGGCCAAAAATATTTAAAATTCGAAGGCCTTTGAAGGAGATGAACAGATTATAGACTTCCCGACCAATCAAGAAAAATTTAAAGACTTGGCTATTGATGATGAAGTATTCCAAGAGAAACTAGTAGAAATTGATTCCTATGAACAAAGAAGTGAAACATATCTCTCTAGTACCAAACCAAAGTTTCACACAATACCGAGAGGGGTTTCCAATTTAGAGAACCTTTTTGAACTGAGGGAAAGATTTAAAGGGTCAACAAACACAAAAATGGGAAKTTCATGTCCCATTTATGAGATTATAAATCTAGGAACTCCAAAAAAATGTAAGAATATAAATCTAGGAACTCCAAAAAAATGTAAGAATATAAATCTAGGAAAAAAGTGTCCCAAGAAAAAAGAAAAGMATATCTTAAACTTTTTAGAGAATATCAATATGTCTTTCCATGGTCCTACTGAGAATTGAAAACTTATGACACTCACATTATTCAACACACAATCCCATTGAAATATGGATTAAAACCCTTTCAACAAAAGTTCAAGAAGTACCATCCATATTTGGAACCCCTCATGTATCAAGAGCTAAAGAAATTATTAGATGCTAATATTATCTTTCAGGTTAGACACTCTACCTGGGTAGAAAATTTGTTTCCTGTCTGGAAAATGTATGGGGAAATTCGCTCGTGTTTAGATTTCAAAAATATGAATAGAGCATCAAAAAAGGATAACTACCCAGTCCCACTAATGGAACAGCATTTGCAAACCGTGTCTGGGGCTAATATTTTATCCCTACTATATGGTTTTTCAGGCTACAACTAGGTCCTAGTCTCATAAGAAGATTGATTGAAAATCACCTTCTAAATGAAGTGGGGAAATTTCGCTTACAAACGCATGCCCTTTGGGATGATTAACGCATGAGGGACCTTCCAAAGGGCTATGGACGTAGATTTTAGGGGTTCAATTAACAAATGCATACTAGTATACTTGGACAATGTGATTGTGTATTCAAAGGACAAAAAATACCACATCTGACATCTAACCCATATTTTCGAAAGGTGTAGGAAATATAGAATATCTTTAAACCCTAAGAAAACTATCTTTGGTGTTGAGGAAGGGAAATTGATAGGTAATATTATATCACAGGAAGGAATTCACATAGATCCATAGTGAATAAAAGAAATAGCTCAACTTCCCTTACCCCACAACAAAAAGGCTATGTAATCCTTCTTTGGGAAAATTAATTTTGTGAGGAACTTCACACCCAATTTCGCTGAAACAATCAAACCCTTACAAAACATGATTCACAAGGATGATAATTTCAAGTGGGATAATGAGCGAAAGGGTTCTTTCAACAATATCAAGACTGCAATATCTCAAGCTCCAGTGCCGCAAATTATCGACTTTAGTAAATATTTTTTCCTCTATACTTTTTCTTCAGACCAATCCTTAGTGGAAGTTTTAACCTATAAGGATGATGATAAAAATGAGGCACCAATATTTTTCATGAGAATGAGTCTCCAAGAGGGAGAATTGAATTACCCTTCCATATAAAAAAAGGCTTATGCGGTGTACAAAGCAGTAAAACATTTTAGACCTTACATCCTAAAAAATCACACCAAATTCATGGTGCCTCACCACATGGTCCGATCCCTATTCAATGAATAAGAGATGGGTGAGAGAATAGGAAATTGGATGTCAGTTGTCCAAGAATTCGATCTAGATATAAAACCTGACAAACAAGTTAAGGGAAAAGGATTGTGTAAACTAGTCGCAGAAGCTCAACACCTAATAAATGAAGACTCTGGGTGGAAGAATGAATTGACATTATGGTGTAGTGAAGCTTTATATGTCCCCCCAGGGAAGGATTCTTGGTATGGAAAACTAATTCACCTCTTGGATCATGGGACTTGCCCATAAAACCTAAACCCTAAGGAAAGGAGAGTTCTCAGACTGAAATCGGCATAATATCGCCTCATAAATTCAATACTTTTCCACGTAAATTATGATCAGGTAATCTTGAGATGCCTCGAATGTGAAGATGAAGATAAGGTTCTGAAGGAGCTCCACGATGGTCCTACAGGTGGAAACTTTGTAGGGAATACCACTGCTCATAAAATACTCAGAGCTAGCTATTACTGGCCTTCTTTATTTAGAGACACTCATACTTAGACTAGAAATTGTAAAACTTGCCAAATGATCATGGGAAGGGAGAAGAGGGAGGTTGTCCCACTTCAACCAGTGACCATATCCATACCATTCGAACAATGCGGGTTGGATATCATAGGGGATATTACCCCGAGCTATTAAAAACAACATAAATACATATTGAATGCTACGAACTATTTTACGAAATGGGAAGAGGCCATCCCTCTGACTCATGTGAATGAAAAGGTGGTAATCCAATTCATAGAACAACAGTTGATCACAAGGTTTGGGATGCCTTCCATTCTTTTTTTTGACAATTCCTCTTACTTATCTTCCACCTTATTAACAGAGTTTTCCCTAGACAAAGGAATCATAATTAGATACTCTGCAAACTACTATCCACGGGGGAATGGAGTGGTTGAATCAACCAATAAGAACCTAATGAGGATCTTAAAGAAAACAATTGCAGGAAATCAAGGAAAATGGCATAGCTCGCTTCATAATGCCTTATGGGCTGATAATGTAATACCCAAGGAAGTTATAGGGAACTCCCCATACTTTTTGGTTTACGATAAAGAAGCTATTCTCCCAAATGGGCTATATCTTCCATCACTTCAACTTGCTCAGGGATATATAGGACAACCCTCATCAGTTATTCAACAAAGAATTGATACCCTCCTCATGTTGGAAAGGGAGAAAGAAAAATCAAAGTTTGTCTCTCATAAGAAGATGGTTAAACAATGGTTTCAGAAGCATAAAGCCAGAGAGAAAAAATTGAAGTAGGAGACTTAGTCCTGAAATGGGACATAGGAAATGAACCTATGGGAAAACATTTGAAGTTTCAGAATCTATGGATCATACCTTTCCAGGTAGTCGAGAAAATTGGGGTAGGAATGTATCGGTTTCAAAATATGAGGGGGGAACTGGACGCCCTCCTAGTGAAATACCAAGCCCTAAAAC
>SNQJ01S0057116.1:28364-62738 GCA_010110895.2 Picea sitchensis
TGTGCATATTCTAAGGATAATGATGTTTTATGCCTGTTATTTTTAAAGAGCCAAAATTCCCTCCATGCATTAGAAAAGTGCATTCCCTACAGAATAAATGCACACCTAATGGATGATAAAATAAAGTGGTTGTCATATATACCATGAAACATCATATCCCATACTTAAAATGCATACTCCAGTGTCAAAATTCCATGCAAAGTTGCAAAATTTGCATTTTCATGTAAAATTTGTCTTGCAATTAGCTCAACGTGCCTTTGAAAAATGCACAACACCTCTTGCATATGTACTTCTAGAAAAATATAAAATGACAAGGCTATAATATTTCACCTTGTGCATCTTCCCAAACTTAAATATTTCCCATCTATTCCTCCATGCGAGAATACTAAGTTCGTGAAATCAACAATTTCAATAATATACCTTGTTTTGAAAAATGCAAGTAGTCTTCAACAAAATGCATTCCCATGGTTAATTAAAGCTCCAAATGATCATTTTAAACTGGTTGCTATTCTTCTAGATATTTATAACTCTCTTGCATCATTATATTTTCATTCCTAACCTCAAAAATGATGTTTATACAAGACAAAAATTAGGCTCATGTGCTTTAAGAAAATGCATGCCATCTTTGTTAAACTCTACCAATTCCGAAACCAAGTGTGTAGGGATAAAGATATTGGGTTTTGGACAATACCCACATGCTGAATTCTCCAACTATACTTCCATTTGCAGGAGACAAATCTGCAAAAAGGAAATTTCATTAATTGCATCCTTTTTTCATGCCTTGGAAAATTTTAGTTCCATGTCTCACCAAAATGCACTAGAAGTGTTCAATTCTTTCCCAAATAATGAGTTATAAATCAGAGGATGTCTTATTAACTATCTTAACCCTTCTGTATTTCCATTTTTTCCATTTCGTCATCAAAATTTCATGTTGTAGCAAAATAGGGCCAACTCTACCATTTTCCACCATGTAAACATCAAACAAGGGTGCCTTTATAAATTTCCCACCATCCACATGAAATTGGATTTAAAGGAAAACCAACTATGCTTGGATAAAGTATCCTAGGTTCTCGACAACACCCACATTTTAGATTTTCGCTAGTCCTCCTATGGTGGAAAATCCAGATTTTCCAAAATGGCATTTTTAGTGATTTCAACATTTTTCATGCCTTCGACAATTTTGCAACTAGTTTCACCAAAAAACATGCCATGTCCTATTCAAATGTCCAATTATTGATTGGAAAGATGGTGAAAGTTCCTTGGGTCATATATGAACATTCCTAATTGTTAGTTTTTCAATTTAATCATTTAGCCTTCCTCTAATACATAAATATCAAATCTATTTTCTTTAACAACAATTTGCAAGTGACTCTTAAAAATCCATGCCACTCTCTGCTTATGCCTCCCTGATTCAAACCGAGTTAGGAGGCCACAATATCTTGTATGATCAGGATCCCTACATAATTAGAATGCATGCAACATCATCCATGTGCAAGTTAAATCTACCGATATGGGTATTTGCAGAAGATTAATAATATCCATGAACAATGACTAATCACTAGAAAAGTGCATGCATAGGCCTCTTGGATCACCTAAATTCATCCCCCCAAAGTGCAGATCATATATATGTTAAGGAAAATTCCCTCACGATACCACAAAATATCAATGGAACCATTTCCTTAGGTGTTCTCTAAGTTGCATCCAAACACTACAAAGTGGATTTTTTCCCAAGATAAGAGTTGGCAATACAAAATTGCATACCACAAAGTGGAAATAAGCTAGTCAAAATTGAATTTCAAGCTATTTCAAAACTCTCATAACTTGTAACAAAATTATGAACTTCTTCATAAGACCTAAAAATATGACTATACCATTTTGAGTGCTAACATGTCTTCTTCCCTATGTACATACCAAGCGAACAAACCATTGATTTCTATTCATGGTCTCACAAATAGTGTCATTTGTTTAAAATTTACTTGTAGTCCCACAACCCCACTTGTAGTAGTGCTAATTGCAAAATATAACCCCATTTAAATCCAAAATTAGATGTTTTCTAATTGTAAAATTGGATGAAGCGAAAAAAGAAAAAAATCACCATAAATGATTAATTATGGAATTCTAATAATAAATCCACTATCTCCTTGAACTTATATGTTATCATTTAACACACATTACTTAACTTTTCTGTATACATTATGTAAAAGAGATTGAAATTGTTGATGTCGACTATGAGGCTTCACTATAATGACCACTCTAACATTTACATTGATAAATATTATTATAAATCATTTCAAAATATTGAAACAATCAAAATTTATACATTTACATTGATAAATAATATTATAAATCATTCCAAAATATTGAAACAATCAAAATTTATACAAATTAATAAATTAATGACAAGTAAAAAAATTTCAATGTTCCTACATATTGAAATTGTTTGCTCGCCTTGAATTTATTCCTTGAAGTATGTTGATTGCTTTTGATCTCTCCCTTTTACTTCTAACATCCTCTTACCTTGATTTATTCTCATAAATTATGACAATCTAGTCTTTAATGCTTTTTTAAATTCTCAATATTTTTCTTGCATGCTTTTATTATATTTATATTGATGCTAAGAGCTTTCCATGAATTCATTTCTTTTTTTTTTAGTGTTTGTCTGTGTAATTACTGTCATATAACCAAATCTTAAACATAACTGAGAAAACTGAAAATTGAACACAAGCCTGGGAATTACATATGCTTGCTAGTCATAATTGGAGGGTCATTCGGAGGAATCTCTTCTACAATGGGGCAACCACCGTAGTCATTGTCACTGTCATTGGAGGAGCTGGAGTTGTCTGAGCTTGGTTCCTTGACCGGGAGGCCTACACTCTTGATAAAGGGACCATCAACGAACTTTGTTTTCCTGGTGGAGTCTCTACTGATTTCTTGCTGGAATTCTTTTGAGGAGTCGAGGTGTTGGGGTGGGCCGCAAAAGGAAGAGGAAAGGTGCCAGGGGAGGGAGGAGCTGAAGGAGGAGGGAGAGTGGTGGGGGAGTGAGGTGAGTGAGGCGATCTGGGAGGGATCTGAACGAAGACACCTGGGAGGTCGAGGAGGGTGCGTGCAAGCATATTTTTTACAACCCAATAGTTGTGGCGGTGTGTGGAGGTGCATCAAGAGGTTGGGAGAGAGCCTGAGATTTGCTCTTCCCAATCGTCTAACAACTACCGAAGTGAGTTAGGGACAGAGTGTTCATAGCCATCCTGGTTGGCCATGACGGGCGGGGGAGGTGCTGTGGATGCACGCCCTCCACGACCACTTATCCCCAAGGTGGGGATGACATGCTTGCAGGGAGGCATAAGTGAGAGTCTAAGAATGCAGAGCATGAAGAGAGGAGAGAGCCACCACGACCTGCAGAGAACAGAGAGATGCCGCCTACAGAGAACAGAGATCCATCACCCGTGGAGAAAAGTGGAGGAATGACAGTGATGTTTGAGGGAGACAGAGTGACAAAGTCCATGAGGAGAGGGGATTAGTTCAAGGACATTCAAAGCACTCATCCTCTGCATGTGTGCAGACTGGGGTGTCGTACTGAGGCCATGCAGGTGACAAGTTGGAGTAGTTGGCAGAGTAAATGTTTGTCTCCTTGGGGGGAGGAGAAAGTTAATTCACATGAGGGGAGGGTGAGGTGGAGCACACCAAATCATCATTTTGCACCCCGGGGGAGCTTCTAGTGCCCGTCAGGAGGATGGGAGTGACAACTGCATTCGAGGAAGAAGAGTCTCTGAGAGAAATGACAATACAATCTCGCTTGAGGGAGTGGTTGGAGAGCTCATCCAGGGTATGATCTTGAAGGTCAGATTTTTTCATGATGCTTTCATTTGCAATTCTGTCTACTAGGGAGTTATCCCAATGACAAACATGGTGGAAATAAATGGAGAACCTGAATTCCAAAATTTGAGCTAGATGTTGGAGTCCCTAATCAAATCTCCAACATGGGGATATTTTTGGTCTTTGAGAGCCATTTTGAAGACAAACTGCCATAGAGATGATGAGTTGGGAGTCGCCTTCGACTATGAGAGGGAAGAGAGATCTTTGTCGTGTTATTCAAAGATTGAGGAGGAGACTTGAGAGTTTTGTGACATTGTTGCTGGCATGGCCTATGGCATCATAGAAGAGTCGAAGAATGGCACCCGAGCTATCTCTGAAGACACCTCCAAAACCCATAGGACTAGGATTTCCTTTGGAGGTTCCATCAAACTTGAGTTTGAGGAAACCATGAGGAGGATGACCAGAGTGCTCCGAACTAGAGGGAGACCTTGTGTGGGAATCTGGGATCGAATGGGGGGCCACGTGGGTGTCAGGAGTGATGTCCCATCGTTGAAGAATTATTGCTTCATTTGGCTGCGCTTTAGAGTCTTGGGCAAACCAAGATTGGAGATGAATCGTTTCCAGCATCTGTTTTCTGCAGGTTTCCCAAAGGGTGTCTTCAGAGGAGGAGTGGTCTTCGAATATGCGTTGGTTGTGCTCTTTCCAATTGTTCTAGACAATGAAACTAGGGAGTTGCTGCCAGAGACAGTTAATAATTGTGTTCTGATAAGGATTGTCAGCCCAAGTTTTAAGAGATTAAGTTATATTACCATGAACCCGGTCAGATCTTATGCAGAAAATTGTTGCATTGTCCCATAGATTTTTGGGGAAATGGAAGCTATCAAGGAGGTGGTCTATGGATTCCTCATTGTTGTGGAAGAGAGCACAATGAGAAGGTCCAAAAAATCCCCTTTTGAGAATGTTGTCCCAAGTTAAGATGTGCATGTGGTGAACTAGCTAGAGGAATATTGAGATTTTGGGCCAAGTTCCGAGGGACCAAAGTTTGGACCAACAAGGATCTAGAGGATATGGAAGAGGGGGGGTGAGAAGTTGATAAGCTTATTTGACTGTAAAAACTCCTTTTGGACCCCCATATGAGCTTGTCATGGTCCTGGAAAATTCAAATTTTTCGGTTGTTCACGTCTTGCATGATTTTTGTTATGGTTTTTATAGGTAGGTGAAGAAGGGAGTTATGATGCGATAGCCATTGCCTGAAGTTCTGCTGATCGGTAGTGTGCCATAGGTCCTTGAACTTTATGCATCCTTGTGGTGGGAGATTGTACTATCTTTCCAAACTTGGGAGATGCTGCCAATAATCCGTCCAGAAATTGGTTTGGGCACCATCCCTGATTTCCCAAAAGTTGTGTTGTTGAATGAGATGATACTGGATTTTTGTTGAGTTCCATATGAGGGAGCCTTGAGAGTTAGGAGTGAAATGGATCAGGTTGTGAGGGTCCCAATTTGGAGCATATTTTTTTTGCCAGAGCTATGCCCAAGGACTGGAGTTGTTGGATACCCAGGTCCACTAGGTTTTCACACTGAGAGTTTCATTGCTCTTGATTGGATCCCTCAGGCTTAAGCCACCCATTTGCTTTGGTAAACAAATTGTGTCCCATTTTACCAGTGCCCATTTTTGGGTGTTATTATCACCACTCCAAAGGAATGTGCATTGTATCTTCCAGATGGATTTGAGAACCCATTTGGGGGCTACAAGAACAAGGAAGAGATACAGAGGCATTGTTTGCAAAACAAACTTTATGAGAACTAAACACTCAACTAGATTGAGGATTCAAAAATTCTAGGAGGAGATATTTTGAGTTAATTTGTCAATGAGTTCCTTCCAGGTGGAGTTTTTGATGATTGAAGCAATTAGGGGTGCACCCAAGTATTTTGAGGGAAGAGAGGAGGTAGAAAAGCCTAGAGCTCTGGTAACATTTCTTTGGATGGTGGGGGGAGTGTTGAAAAAGAAGATGAGAGATTTGTCCAAATTGACAGAGGCTCTCGAGGAATTTGAAAAGGTTTTGAGTAGGCTCTGAAGGGTGTGGTATTATTTAATGGAGGGGTGTGCCAGGAGAAAGTTATCATCAACGAATTATTGGTGGGTCAAGGGATGACTGTTGTGGAGGCTTAGGCCTTTTAGAGATCCGTTTGAGCAAGCACTTGTTAACATTCGAATTAAAAATTCTGCCATGAGGATAAAAGGGAAAGAGGAGAGAGGATCTCATTGACAGATGCCTATGGAGGGGGTGAAGGTGGGGGAGGGGGAGCTATTAACAAGAAATGAGAAAAAGGTGGAGGAAAGAAGAGAGAGGATCCAACGTACTGAGTCTTGATTGAAGCCGAAGGCTAGGATAATATTTTTGATGTACTCCTAGCTGAGGCGATCGAAAGATTTGGAGAGGTCCAGTTTGAGAAGCATGCCAGGTTTCTTGGTGGTTTTTAGGGAGTGGATAACCTCATGAGCTAGAATGATAGCATGAATAATCTGCCTACCCTCGACATAGCCCATTTGTTCAGGGGAAGGATACGTTTTAACCTATTGGCAATGACTTTTGTGATGATTTTGTAAATAACATTGCAAAGAGCTATGGTTTTGTACTTACTTGGAGTCACAACGTTTTCTTCTTTGGTAATTAGGGTGAGAAAGGTGGCATTGAGAGTAGGGATAACCCACTGACAACTACGTGATTCTTCCACGATTTCCAACACCTCCATCTTTATCATATCCCAACAGACATGTAAGAAGTTGAGTGTGAAACCATCAGGTCTAGGAGCCATACCTTCCTTCATTTGCATGACAATTGATTCCACCTCCTTTAGAGTGATTGGGCGCATTAAGGAAGCGTTGCGTTGATATGTGACCAAGCGGGGGATGTGGTTGGATACTTGTTGGATGGCTTCTCCCTTGGAGTGATTCTCCTCCCAGAGTAGTATTCATAGTAGGAGACCAGCTCAATTTCGATGTCTTTGTGGGTTTGTAGTCTAGATACATCTTGTTTTTTGAGGAAAGAGATCTTGTTATGAATTTTGTGTTGAATGGTCGAGTGGTGTAAGAAATAGGTGTTGCGCTCTCCTTCTTTTAGCCAAGAGATTCTTGATTTTTGTTTCCAAATCATGTCTTCCTGCAGACATCACTCCTCTAATTGAGGTTGAATTTCTTCTTCCCTATGGGAGAGAGCCTCCGAGTGTCCCTCATTAATGATCTATTGCTGTAGAGATTCCATAGTCTACTCCAAATTATATTTGGCCAAGAAGATGTTCCCAAAAGTTGTTTCGTTCCAAATTTTCAGATGTTGTTTCAACATTTTTAGTTTTTGCTGGAATCTATATATTTTGGAGCGGCCCAGGGGATGGGTGGAAGACCACCAGTTTTGGATCATTGGCTTGAACTATGGATTGGTTAGCCAAAAAATTTCGAATCTGAAGGGGTGAAAACGATTCTTACCACTTTGGTGCTAGTTCATGCAGATGGGCCAGTGGTCTAAACTTGAGGAGGGGATAATAGTGGAGGAAAGTTCATCCCCTGTTGTTGCTATTTCTTCAGAGACTAGAAATTTCTTCGATGCATGAGGTGATATGAGAGGAGTCTCCACGTTGGTTATTCCATGTGTATATGCCATTGGTGGTTTCCAGGTCCACCGGGTCATTTCTCTCAATGAAGTTATTGAATTTGATGTCCTCCTGTGAGAGTAGGAAACAACCTCCTTTCTTTTCCCGGAGACTAGTGATGAGGTTGAAGTCTCCATCGATGATCCAATTATGTCTGGGATGTGCTTGTTTATACCAATCCAGAAAGTTCAAAAGGTTGATCTTCTGATCTGAAGTTTGCGGACCATAAACATTGGTGATGAAGCCATGTACATCCGTGCTAATGAGATGAAAGGATGTTGAAATAGAGTTTCTGGTGGTGGTGAAGTCGTTGATGATGATAGTTGAGGGGTTCCATGCGATTGTGAGACCTCCTAAAGTCATGGCCGCGTCAAATGCAATGGAGTTGTTGTTTTTCCAAAGACGCAATAACAAATCCTGAAGATTATCACTATTGCTTTTTGTTTCTTGCATCAAGAGTATTGTGGGTTTTTCTTAGTGAATTTTCCCGTGGAGCATTCTATGTTTACGGAGACCATTGATTCCCTTGACATTCCAAGAGATGACTTTCACTGGGAACATTGAGAGTTGGAGGGAAAGAATCCAGTACGCTAAGAATATTTCCATGACTCAACTAACCTGGATCCCAAAGAGGTGATGCGTTAGAGATCTGTTTTATGTCCTTGCTTTTTGAGATCTTTGACTACTTTTTTTATATAAATCGGGGGATTGTTTTGTATCCCAAGTATGGCGCACATTGTTTCTTTTTTTAGAACCTCCTTGATGAGATGAATCTTCTTTGGGGCTATCGTGTGGAAGGCATGTTTTTTTCATGCGTCCTCTAGACCTAGGAGATCTAGCTCACCCATATCCATATCTCCCATATCTTCATCTGTTAATGCATCAAAATCCTCACTGTTGGAACAGATTGGGTTCTCTGGTAATGGCGTTGAGGATGAGATGGGATGGGTGTTGATATCTATGAGGATTGGATCTGGAGAGGAGTTAATGCCCTGGTTTTGCAAGGGCTCATGGTGCTTCTTTTTAGGGGCCAACTGGATTTCCTCCTTAATGGGGTCTGCCCCATCCATTCGCTAGGCGAGGGCTTGGAAGTTTTTGTTTGTTGATGGGTCCATGGATTTGGCAGCGGCGTGGGATTTTTGGTTGTATCGTCATCAGGCGGGGATTGTTTTGAATCCTTCCTCATCTGTGAGAGTGGCTCCTTTGAGAACTGTGGATGGCTTGTTTTGAATACAGTCTCTGAATAGGTGCTCGTGTTCATGGAATTTTCTACATCTAAAGGGGATATGCTCGTAGTCTAGAGTTTGGATCCATTCCATGTCTTCATGTGCAAGGAAGATGGAGTCTGGTAGGGCTTTGGCGATGTGCATGTAGATCCAGATCTTGGCATAGGAGGTATATTTGTTGGTCTTAGTTTTCTTTGCTATTTTGAAAAAATTACCCAGGGCATTGCCAATGTCTTTAAGGGTTTCATCATCCCAGTAGTCTTGTCGCAGGGAGTAAAGTTTGATCCACACAGGAGCCCATGTGAAGTCTTCTTTGTCTGGATTGAAACGTTCTGTCTAGTTCCTGAGATATAAGCCTGTAGAGTTGAAGAAGTAGGGTCCCCCTTTCAGTATTCTATCCTTGTCATCGAGCCGAGTGAATATGATGGTAGAAAAACCTTTTGAGCCAAGTTGGATGTCAAAGTGTGCCTTTGGTTTCCATTTTTCTGTGATCCATCTTAGAAGGGCACGCTCCGTGGGCCAAATTCCAATGAATTTTCCTATGAGCACATAAGTTTTCATGTGCTCGATTCAGGCGTTGATTCAGGCTGGAGGAAGCTTGATCCTCGATATTTCCTTATATTTGGAAATGCAAGTGCTTGTTTTGGTTGCATCCGGAGCTGGGTTGGTCACAAGTGGTTGAGTAGGTGTTGGTTGGTCCAAATTCTTCTGGGTGTGTCGATCTTCTTACATGGGTTCCTAGATTTTTCTAGGAGTCTAATTTAGGGCTTCTTTGTATGAAAGGGAGGAGCCCTCGACTCCTCCCTTGGGGGAGGCCACAAACATCTAAAGCTAGCATCCCACTTATGTGGTGGCCCAGATGAAGGTGAGAGCTGACAAGGGTTTGTGCAGGGAAGAGGTTGTGAGCATCAGTGAAAAATGTGAAGCTCGTCCCATGAATTCATTTCCTTAATCATGAAACAACTCTTCAAATTATTTTCCAAATTTAGATAAGAGAATTCATGATATATATATATTTTCATTATATGTTTCATCATCTCCTTCATTCATATTCTTAAAATACTTTGAAAATTTTAATCCTTAAGAACCATCTTCTTATACTAGGATCATTTTACTAAAATATTATATATTTTCAAGAATATATATTGGTTTTAACAATAAATGTCACTCTTCTTTTCCCTTTTGACACCCTTCTTTAACCTTTTGATGCCAATCTCAGAAAAGCATGCCCAACATACTAGAAAATAACAATAAACATTGTGCCTTCGTCAAATTTTGTGTAATTAGGAAGGAGAAAATTATGAAATCCATCATACGACGTTCAAGCTTAAATGTATAGCCTTCCCTACCTATGTTCACTATATCAAATGGGTAAACAATCAAGTTTATTCAAAGTGGGATTGAAGCTCCTGTCCATGCGAATATGTGTGGCACAATATTTGCATCATATTTAATATGATAGAGACTACATCAAGCCTAAGTATATTGATGTATAACATTGTATGAAAATCATATTTCATATGACACTAAAATAATTATAAATTATAAATTCTAGTCCATAAGATATAGTTAAGTGGTTCATAATTATTATTATGGTGATTTTTTTTTTTTAAATTAATCAAAGTTAAATATAAATTATTTAATTTTTGCTAAATTAACATTTTTTTTATTTTTTTATGTATATTGTATATTATATACATCAAATACAATGAGATCTTCATATATTAATGTTTTTAAATATTGCATTAAAATCATCCAAAATATTCTTTATGAAATATGTTTTTAAATATTACATTAAAATCATCCAAAATATTCTTTATGAAGTATGGATCATAAAAAAGGAATTTGAATTTCCATTTTCAAATTCATTATCATTAGTTCATGATTATACTTGCATGCAATTAACTTTTCAAATATCTCCCAATAAAGTTTTGATAATTATTTTTTTCCATATGATTTATTGTCTCATTCATTCTTATGTTGTGTAACATACCAATATGCCTGTCTTAGCCATATGAGAACTCTAAATTGACATTTATTTTTCATTAACTAGTCTAATTCCCAATTATGAGCCATCTTGGCCTTTAATGATAATCTAATAGAGTTCATATACATTATCACAGGCAAAATATATTGTATAAATAGAAATCATAATGGATAATATGATCCAAATTCACAATCATGCTTATTAATCACATTTCCTTTAATTTGAACAAGATAGAGATAACCCACATAAAAACAAAGATGAACACTTATCATTCTCATGAATTTTTTGACCAAACCTAGAGGAGTGATTTATTACCCAACCATAGGCATGTATGTTGTAATTACTGTTAAGCCCTAATATTGGCTCATTACCCCTTAATTGGGGCATATTAGATTAGTAATGCTATTTTATTTATGTCGGATTTAGGCCATTAGTTGTAATTTAGATTAGTAATGTTATTTTAATTATGTCGGCTTTAGGCCATATTTTGGGCCATTATTTGTAATTATACCTCTAGTCTCCTATATATACCAGGAGACATTTTCCATTTGAATCATCTTGTACTTGAACATTTAAATTGGGGGTGATTAAGGAGGTTGCCCCCTCGAAGGAGCTTATTATCTGAAATTATCTCTTTTTCAAGAAGTTGAGTACTTTCACGAGGTTTTTCTATGCTATATTGATGTTTGGTTCTTAACATATGGTGCTCGGAAGCTCAAGGTCTTGGGGTTTCTTGCTAAATCTGAGACACCCGTGTCATTTTATCTTTGTTTCTACAACGTTTCAGAAGGAACCATGGAGGGTATTTAGAAGATGATGGATCAAGGTACGTTGGGTTCAAAAATTCAGCTCTGAGAGGCCTTATACTTTGGGAGATACAACACAATACAAGATAGGGGTTACGGAATCATCTGAAATGAGTCATTGTGGAAGTTTTTCTATAAAAAATTCTGTAACGTTTCAGACCCTGAACTCAGAGAAATTTACATAAATTAGTAGGGCATCTGTGGTAAATATTTTAGCTTATGGGTCATCCTTAAATTTGTATATACACCTTGTGTGAGATAGAATTATCCGGCTAGTCCTATTGACTAGTCTCAAGAAGAGTGTTCCAAGTAAAACAATCACCTTAACTTCTTGCTAGAGTGTATCAAATTGAGTGGGACTGGTTGCATTGGATCGTGGACAGTCTGCATTAGTTTGGGTGGTGTGAGTTTTCAGAATTGTATATCAATTATTTTGTGTGGGAATTCTATACAAGTGAGACCACCTGGAAAGGACAAAATGGAAGTTGTGAGGAAGTTCTTAGTAAATTCCCACTTGGCACATCCAATTTTGAGTCAGACCTGTGGCATTGCAGAAAAAAAATATCAGAGAACTACAAAATGAAGTTTCATACCAGAAGGACCGAAACACAGGAGATAGAACAGAATAAATATTGTCTAGTAGAACCACCTCAAAATCAGACTCAAAAGTGATATTTGTGTATGCCACCCAAGGGACCTTCTACACACCAAATAGGCCTCTAGAAAATCCTAATTGGATCTTGATGAAGGTGAAGAAATGCATTAGGGACACCAAATTATTTACAAAGAGCCGATGACCAAGATGAACTACAAAAGTAGTGGATTCAATGGAAGCTAAAGTTGGATACTAAAGATGGATTCAATGGAGGCTAAGATCATTGAAGTAATGAAAATTTTCGTAACAGAGAAGACACCCAAAAGTGAAAAGTAAAATCCCATGAAATTCATGATGAGGGACCTAGGAAGGTGAATCAGAATGGAGAAACTCCAACTTTGGTTTGAAGACAAACCACGTTCTAAGATTGATATGAGGAAGTTTGATGGAAAGGACCCAATCACATCAATACTTGAGGATGGAGCAATTCTTTGATCTCCATAATGTGCCACATACACAAAAGTGCAATTGCTTATTTATATTTAGAACCCTATCAATTTTTGAGTATCGATGGCTTTGTTCTACCAAATCACTCGTCACTTGGACAATTTTCCACTTGAATAGTAACACACTAACAAGGGATACAAGGAGCAATACTTTCTTTAGCCAGTTGATAAATCTCAAACAAAAGGGTTACGTTACACCGAGCACATTGAGAACTTCAAAAGATTGAATATAAAGGTAACCCGATATTCCAATGAGCACTTGATGGATGTATTCATAGGAGCGTTAAAGGATAACATTCAACATGAGGTTTGCCTTTAGAAACCCAAATGTTGGAGAATGCATTTAAAGGTGGCTTAGAAATGTTTAGAAGTAAAAATATTATTTCTATATGGCTACTAGAGGGACTATCCCTAACATCTATAGAGAACAATGCTCAACTATATAAAACACCTCAACCTACAAGGTTGACACCTCAACAGTTGGAGGAAGAAAATAAAAGGTTTATGCTTTAATTGTGGCCATTAAAGTATAGTGGGGACATAAGTGTGGTGATAAGAATTATTCTACATGGATTGTGAGGAAGAGAAGAAGAGAACAAGAACCATCTCAAGGAGAGGAAGCGTAGAAGCAATTTAGGTTTGAAGAGTTGACTTCAGACTAATACGTTATGAAATGCATTGTGGAATTAGCACTCCTCAAAGACCCCTCCAAGATGAAGGATACATCAAAAATAAAAGTGTAATAGTCCTAATTGATTTTTTGTAGTACTCATAATTTCATTCCTTGTAAATTAGCCAAAGATCTCAGGTACTTTGTATATCCAGTATGAGTTTCAGTAATGATTAGGATGGAGGAACTATCAATTTATAGGAAAATGCAATAAGATCAATCTTACTATGGGGAATATGTAATGAATAGTCCAATGAGATTTATATACCCATGGGTGCTACTTGGATGTGGTACTAGAAAGGAATCAGTGGTTCTAATCATTAGAGACGATTGGATTTTAATTTTTCAGAACTTTTCATGAAATTTTTATTTGTAGGAAAGGAATTGGAGTTAAGAGGTATCCGCAGGGAAGCCAGTGAGTTATTAATCTCTAGCGGCATGAAAAAATTATTGAAAGGGCATCAAGGCATTGTGCATCTATACTCACTAGATGTTCAAACATCTTAGCCATCTATTCCCTCAAGATCTCAAAGGATCATTGATAAACTTCAAAGTATTTGAAGATATTCCCAAAGGTCTCCCAACCACTTGAAATCCTTGATCAAGAAATTCACCTAATTCTGAGTGTTCCTCCTAACATCAGTGCTCTGAGATACCTTATGCTGGAAAGAGTGAAATTGGCATGGTTGAGAAAGAAATGTTAGAAATTTCAGCATTATTAGACCTATAGCCAAAGTTCTTACTACGCAGTGGAATGGTATTCAAGAAAGATAGCTCATGGTATGTGTCAGATTATGAGAGCTCAACAAGATCACTTGTAAAGATAAGTTTCCCATTCCATTGATTGATGAATTGTTAGATGAACTTTACCTTGGAGAAATCTATTTCCTGAAATTGGATCTCAGGTTAGGTTATAATCATATTAGAATGAAGGAGAAGATATCCAAAACAACATTCCAAACTCATAGAAGGCCATGAATTTTTGGTCGTACCTTTTGTGCCACAAATGCACCTTCCACATTCAAAAGGTTGATGAATTTCATTTTAAAGCCCTTCCTTGAAAATTTGTGTTAGTATTTTTGGATGTTATACTAATCTATAGCAAATCTTAGGATCATGTGTACAACATGTTGACAGGTGCTACAACTACTAAAGAACAACAAATATATGCTAAACCATCAAATGTTTCTTTGGGTAAAAGAGGTAGAGTATTTTGTTCATGTGTATCTCCTTGAAGGTGTGAGATGAGCCCTAACAAGATTAAGGCCATGATGGGTGGGCCGATTCCCAAAACATTAAAAGAAATCTTAGAGGATTTTTGGGTTTAACGATTACTACCACAAGTTTGTGTAGGAACTATGGAAGAATAACATATGACACTAACTAAAGAGGATGCATTTTCATGGACTCAGGAGGCAACTAAAACTTTTGAACAACTTAAAGAGGTGATGGTAATGCGATCACAATCTTGATACACTCCAGTGGACTTCACAAAACCTTTATTGTGAATGTGATGCCTCGGGGAAATGGAATTGGTGCTTTCTTTTGAAGGAAGGCCTTGGCTTTTGAAAGTCGACCACTCAAGGGAAGAGACTTACACAAACCCATTTATGAGAAGAAATGATGGCTTATTACTACATGCATTGAAAAATGGTGTCCTTACCAAATATGTAGGCACTTCAAGGTCAAAAGCAGTCATGATAGTCTTAAATACTTGGAACAAAGACTATCTTGGAACAAGGGGCATAAATAAAATGGGTAACCAAGATATTGGAGCTATGATTTTGAAATCGTCACATAAAGGGAAGCAAAGTGTTGTGGCGGATGCACTCTCAAAGAAGGATGAAAGAGATGTTGAGGGCCTTTCTTTGTGCTATCTCGATCATCCAACCCGATTGGATAATAGAAGCAAGGGATGAATGGAAAAATGATGATGAAAAAGTGTGGACTCTCATTCAAAGGTTTACAGCAGTTCCGATTACATCGAGGATACATTTACATGGAAAATGATTCACTATGAACAAAGATAGCTTATATTTGTAAGAACTCTGACTCAAACAAAGGTACTGTTAAGGTGCACACCTCTCAATGGGAGGGCACCGGGATTTTGAAAACCTACCATAGAGTCAAGAAGGACTTTTTTTTGGGATGGCCCTAAAGCTGATGTTCAAAGGTTTGTGGCGAGAATGTGTGGTTTGCCAACAAAATAAGGTGGAAACAATTACAAGACAGATCCACAGCCATTATCCATCCCAAGTCATTGGCCGGGAGGGAGGTTTCATGGATTTCATCCACAGGGTCCATTAGAGAAGTATTACACCCCCAATATAGACTATGGGTCCATAAGGGAGAAGGATGTTTATTGGGCATTATTTCTTACTCAAACCAACCCACAATGTCCATATTATAGTTTAAAACATACACTTACCATGATTCCTCTCATGAAGACTCTTCCATGCATGTCACCCAACCTTTAATTATCCAATAAATCGTACCTTTCAGCGAAGTAAAACACAAGGTAAAGATCCCCCTTCTCTATAATATAATCCCCTCCAATACTCCAATGTCAACAAGGAGAGTGTACTATTTTTATTTTCATCGGGGTGCCTATGTTGGTAGACCTTCACTCACATACAAACAATAGTGATATTAGACAAGTGGGTAATGGGTTCTCAATTTGCATACCTATTCTCTTGTATCACTCTACAACCACTGAATCTCCCTTCTCTAATGTGTTGCCATGCAACCCTTGTTTCATTATGATTCTTCCATCATTCTCCCATTATTTTAGAGGTTGGATAGAGAAGCATGTATATCATTGCTACTATATTGAGTGTAATCAACAAGAGAAATCCATGATATAAGTGTTCGGGAATTTATGACAAGCTCGAGGGGCTAATGTTGGTAGGAGAATGCATGGGCTGATTTTGAAGGGAGATTCAATGGTTGTAGAGTGGAAGGGAGATTCAGTGGTTGTAGAGTGATACAAGAGAATAGGTATGCAAATTGAGAACCCATTACCCACTTGTCTAATATCACTATTGTTTGTATGTGAGTGAAGGTCTACCAACATAGGCACCCCGATGAAAATAAAAATAGTACACTCTCCTTGTTGACATTGGAGTATTGGAGGGGATTGTATTATAGAGAAGGGGAATCTTTACCTTGCATTTTACTTCGCTGAAAGGTACGATTTATTGGATAATTAAAGGTTGGGTGACATGCATGGAAGAGTCTTCATGAGAGGAATCATGGTAAGTGTATGTTTTAAACTATAATATGGACATTGTGGGTTGGTTTGAGTAAGAAATAATGCCCAATAAACATCCTTCTCCCTTATGGACCCATAGTCTATATTGGGGGTGTAATACTTCTCTAATGTCCTTAAAAACATCACAATAATATTTCAATAACTCTACCGTCCTTAAAAACATCACTATAATATTTTAATAAAATAACCCTTAAGGATTATTTAAACCTCCTAGAAACGTCTAGGATTTTGATAACAATACATAAAGTTTTTTTTTTTATACCATGACACAAAGGTCACAAAATAAAGTAATTAATAATGTTGTAAAATTTTCTCACAGTTTTATATCATTTCCCTTTTTGGTAATACTCTAAAGTCTCCTCATGATAATGGAGAAAAACTAAACTCCATTGTTCCATGTATCATCATCCACATAAAATATAGCCGCATTTTGTCATTTAGGTCCATTGGACTGATTAAAAAAATTACCATGACATTATCCTGCGTTTATGACCATTATTCTTTACATATTTTATAATTTTTATAATTGCATTTTCTTTATATTGATTATATTTTTTCTCAACCTCTTTTTTTATTAATTAATTTGACTATCGCATTTGTAAAGATACATGATAATCTCTTATCTCAATGTTTTGATTATTTAACTATATTTTTTTTTAGAATTTTTTCCCATATCATTTAGAATATGTTGTATGTCTTCCTCCTTTCCTAAATTTTAACTACTAATTTTTCACTTGGGTAAGTGATAATGTAATAGAAATTTAAATAAAATGCAGGAGTGTAATTAATAAAATATAAAAAGTATTGATAAATACATTTTAATGCACCCAAATATTCATTCTTGGAATTAAGCAAATTTATTCATGGATACAATATACACATATTTTCATATTAAAAATAGAGTTCAAATGTTAAATTATAAAAAGATACACAACATTTTTTAATAAAAGACATTCAAGAAATTAGTTGCATGTAAGCAATTTACTACCCAACCATAGTTATCCACTGCAAATTTAACTCTCAAGTTGGGCTACGAAGTCATCAAGGCACATGAACTAAGCTACACGTTGCTAGCTCACTTAGCCTAACATATTTGCTCTCGTGCTCAACCAATATACTTGTTATAGAGCACACTAGGTATTTCATCCAACCATCAAACAACCATGGAACTCTCTTCCATTTCCCTACACAACACACAAAAGATCATCCATTTCTTTACTCAAGAGTCCCTCGGGGATATTCTTCCCTTCCAATGTTCTTCAATGTAGGTAGGAGGAGTCCAAATTTCCTTAAGCTTTCTAGGAATAGCATAGAAGAATAACACTTCTCTCCCATGCATCCAATGAGAGAATGGGTGAGGGATTACTAAATTTCCCAACATCTACACTCACTTATAGGAATGCCTCTTCCCCAAGGTCTGCACTTACTCTTCCTTTGTGATAGTTTGGTAAATTTCCAGGTTTGGTTCTTGAGTAGTAATGGAGAACATAGCATGAGGAGTGAAACACATGAACATGAGAGAGAATGAAAATTTGTCCTCTCGATGGAAAGAAAGTTTCTCTAGAGAAAATGGGGTGTAATACCCCTATGCCGAACCCCATTGTAAATATAAATGTAATTGTACATATAGGATGATGAACCAAGATACTTTGGGGCCATAGTGCCTTTGTATGAATGTATTTTGAGGCCATATTGCATGTATGGTTATTGGGTTGGTGAGCCAGAAGCTCAAAGGCCAACGAGCCTATTTTTGTAAAATACACTCACTCAGTTTTAATGAAAACACATCACTACTATAGACCAACCATGTAAAATAGTATGGGGGGATAAACTCCACTAGAATGGGAAAGGGAGGATATGAGTCTGGGGGAAAAGGGGCTAAGCTAGGGGGCTTAAGCCCAAAGGAATATTTTATTAATATTCCAAAAAATGTATAAGTATAAAGTATGGATATTTAAATATATCCTAAGTCCTTATGATGAGGAACATCACCTTATGAGCGAATCCATGAGGAACCAAGATAATTCCCGGCATGACAAGTGTCAAGTGGGAACATGAAAATATAATTGGGGAAATTTAGTTCCTTTGAGCATCTTCCCATTATCAATTCGCACCTCACTACCTCCATGCTACTTTCATCTATACCTTCATGCTGCTAGTACCTATACCTATACCAAGACCTTGGTTAGATTTGTTGTTGGATTGAAGAGGCGGGTTGTTAGGCCCGTAGGACATTGAAGAAGCGAGTTGTCAGGCCTGTAGGACATTGAAGAAGTGGGTTTTCAGGCTCGTGAGAATTATCTCCAGGTGAGAGAACTATTGGGAATTGATTTCCCAAGGTGCCAAACTGCAGCTACAGGGCTCTGAGACTTCCTGTCCATCCTATTGTTGAAGCCCCGGAAGGGAAGTGGGGCAACCGAAGGACTGTTGAGCAGAGAAGGGGCATATGGGGTGGGACATGCATGTGGAGAATGAGGGACTATAGGCTGTTAGTTTGAGTTGGCACCTGTGTCTGATTTTGTATGTTATTAAAGAGACCTTAGCCTAGTTAGAAATCCTTTACGCAGGTGGAATTTAGCCCGAGCTCGGGGGTGACCAACTGCTTTAAGAGTTTAATATGAGTGGTGTGTTCTAAGGATGGGAGGAACATGGAAGGTCTGCACACAGTTGGTGTTCTTTTTACTAAAGATAAGTTCTTATTGTGTGTTAATTTATGTGTTATGTTAATATTTGTTCAATTATTCTTATGGGTTTTTTTGTATATGTTGTATTTGTATACAGATGTTGTTATCCACATTAATTTGAGCAATTGCAGAAGTATACAAGTTACAATATGCTATCAGAGCTGTAATTGGGAGAGTTTTGTGTGGCGTGGCCCAACATGTTTGGTTGGGAACATTACAAAGTGGTATCAGAGCCTAGTTTTCAACACTGATCCCAGATGGGCCGAGTTAGAAAAATACTGAAGTGGAAATTCAAAGAGAATTAATTTATGGAGTATATCTGCAACTTGTTTGATTAAATTACCGCAGTAAAATTGAGATAAATTTCATGGGTAATGTGAAGAATCGAGCCTGGAAATTAAGTATAAGAAAATTTAGTCTCCAATTGAGCGGATTTAGGCCCGTAGGTGGCCAGATCTTGAAGTTATAGAGTGGCCATGACACCTATGAAAAAATTGAGGCGAAATTGGGAAAAGCCCCAATTTTCGTAGAGCAATTCAAGACAAATTCAATGTGCAAGAGGCGAATTTAAAGAGTAGGGGGTCGAATTTGTATGTACAAACCCCAATTTTCCTGTATCGAGCTTAATTACAAGCTCTAATGGTGACTATAGAAGTAATTGTAGAATGCCCATGATAAAAAATGGGCAAAAGTCCCCAATTATGCGATGAAAATTCTTGGAGAACTCATGAGTAATGCAAGAAATGAACCAAGAATTAAAATATCCAAATGTTAATGAAAATCCAAGAAATAAATTTCGAATTTGGGTGATTTTCGAAGTAACCAAAATTGGAAAAATTTGGGTATTTTTTCCATATGATGACGTCAACATGACATGGAGGCCACATGTTAGCTGATGTGGTAGAAGAAAGACGTGTACTACCACAGTGGCAGGTACATGTTGGATGGGATGACAGCTGGCAGGTGATGTGGAACCATGTGGCAGGACAACTGTCAGTCCCACGAAAATGTGGTAAGATCTTGGAATTTGTCTAAGTTTTAAGCTATCGTGGAGAGCGAAGAGTAAAATAAATATGGGATCACCTGAACCCGTGGTGAAATTTTGAAATTTGACTAAGTGTCAAGACTTCGTGGGTGTGAAGGATATCACGAAGGTGATGAAGCATAAGAAAATGACCATGAACCTGCGATGAGATCTATGAGAAAATGACTAAGTATAGGTGTATAATGGATATGGTGGAACACCACAGTGCCTTTTGGAGGAGGCAGAAGTTATAAGATGAATGAAATAAGAAAAAATTCCAAGTATGGGAGCAAGTTAAGGGTGGAAGAATGCGGGAGTGTATTTTGGAGGCCACAGAAGTTTGAAGGGAAGAAATGGAGACCTTAGACCCACGGTGAAATATTTTAGCAGTCAAGATCTAATTCGAGGATAATTAGACAGTGGTTGAGCATCTAATCTAGGATGCTCGAGCTAACAAAATTCTCTTCCCTACAATGCCATTAATAGTCTTTCTGATCAAATTTTTGAAGGGGGGCACGAGAATTAGTCATGAGGATTCGTGGACAACACATTCCACATATTCAGTCAAGAATGTATTAAAAAAAAGATATTAAGAATTCACAAGAAATCAAAAATAAATTAGTTCTGAAAAAATTCTAAAGAACAAAATGTTGTATAAAATGATGGATTTGTTAAATTCTTGTAGACTTAAAAATTATGTTGCATACACATTTTACAGAACCAAGAACATAATTCGACGTAAGAAGAATTCAACAGGAAGATTAGTAAACCAAGACATGGATGATTCCCAAGGAACTTACAATTATGAAGATGAAGGAAAAATATTTGGTATGGGCATGGATGCTACAGTAACATAATGCAATGGGCATGGAGAAGACGAAAAGGAAGAGAGCATGAATGTGGTGGAGACCATAAAATGTTTGCAAAAGGTAGTCCAAAGTTATAAAGTGAATAAGGAGAAGCTTATGAAATCCAAGGAGAAACAATAAGGCTTTAACATCAAGTTCATGCAGAGCTTGGACAAAATAGAGAAGAATATGGATAAGGAGATTGAGTCAATTAAATCAGGGAGTCTCCAGTCTCATGATAAAGGAGAAAAACCAGAAGTGTTGGTAGGCATTACCATTACTCCCTAAGGCATTCAACTAGGAGAACACATAGTAGTTCAAGTCCACCCCTTTTCAGGAAGCATAAGAAGTATGGAGTGGATGAGCTACATGGAGAAATGAATAAAATCAAACCACCTACATTTGATGGTGAACATAAGAAGGATGAGGATGCTGAGACCTGGTTGTTGGGCATGAGAAATTATTTTCAGTTACATAATTACTCTTCACAGGAAGAAGGAAGAATTTTCATATATCAACTCAAAGGAAAAGCATCGATGTGGTGGGATCAGTTTGTGCGAGTGCAACACATTGATGATAAAAGGGTTACTTGGAGAGAATTCAAAAGGTATTTTCAAAAGAAGTACTTAACCAAATGATATTATGATAAGAAGATGAAGGAGTTCTTTGAATTCAAGATTGGGAGTATGACCATAGATGAGTATGAAAGGAGGTTCTTAGAGATGCTAAAATATATTTCTTTCATCAAGGATGAACGAGTTAAGATTAGAGGTACCTGAGTGGGATGCCATCATTTATCAACGACAAGATATAGTATGATGATCCGAAGAGACTATAAGAAACAATAAGGAGAGATAAATTCATTTATGATCAACATAGAGGAATAACATCTTTCCAAAATACGTGGGAAGACAAGAATAAGAGAAATATGGAACAGAGGATCAAGGGGACAATGCCACCATTCTTCTGAAATAATTCTTAAGGACAACCAACTCCTAAGGAACCCAATATGACTGAGACAATGGGGCAAAGACCAAGGCAACCACCTATTCAATGTTGGGGTTGTGGGGGACATCATATGTACAGATATTTCCCTCACAGAGGTGAAAAAGTGAGGATTGTTCACAATGTACAACAAGCTAACACATTGGAGGACATAAGAAAAAATGTACCTAGGATCTACGCATCTTTGGATAACAAGAAAGACGAGTTTCGGTCACATATGATTGAAGTGGAAGGTAATATCAACAACCAAATCATTTCTATTTTAATTGATTCAGGAGCTAGTCATAGTTATATAGATCCTAATATGGTGGAAAGATTTCAATTGACAAGAAACAAGCTTGGTAAACCTTGGTTGGTGCAGCTAGCTACAGGAGTTAAAATGAATATTAATGAGATGGTTAAGGCATGCCCAATAGACATGAATGGATTAAGCACAAGGGAAGATTTGAATATCATACCTGTGGGCTCATATGACTGCCTAATCGGTATGGATTGGTTGGACCAACATCATGTTGTTATAGGATTTTATAATAAGGCTTTTACCTGCTTGGATGAACAAGGGAACCTGAGGATAGTTTAGGGTATTCCAAGAGCAATAACCATCAAAGAAGTTCCATCCTTACAACTGAAGAGAAAATTTAGGAAAGGATATCACGTGTTTGCATCACATATGGAGGAGGCACCCAAGGATAAAGTATCAAGTATCAAAGATTATGCAATCCTAAAAGAGTTTGAAGATGTATTTAAATAAATATTGGGGTTGCCACCCAAGAGATATATTGATTTCTCCATAAATATGATGCTTGGAGAAACCCCGATATCCAAGACTCCTTATAAGATGATTACACCAGAATTGAAGGAGTTGCAAATGTAGCTGGAGGAACTTCCAAAGAAGGAGTATATACACCCAAGTGTGTCACCTTGAGGTGCCCCAATATTATTTGTGAAGAAAAAGGATGGAACCTTGAGGCTTTGCATTGGCTTTAGGCAGTTGAACAAGGTAACTGTGAAGAACAAGTATCCTTTGCCAAGGATAGATGATCCATTTGATCAGCTGAAAGATGCTAAAGTATTCTCTAATATTGATCTCAAGTTAGGCTATCACCAGGTAAGAATTAAGGAAGAAGACATTAGCAATATTGTCTTCAAAACAAGGTATGGTCATTATGAATTCACATTGGTGCCATTTGGGTTATCAAATGCATCGACTGTCTTCATGTGTTTAATGAATTGTATTTTAAGAGAATACTTGGATAAGTTTGTCATTGTATTTTTAGATGACATACTTATTTATTCAAAATTTGAAGAAGAACATGAGAAACATTTGAGTATGGTTCTACAAGTATTGAGAGAACATCAACTATTTGAAAAGTTGAGCAAGTGCTCATTCTACTAGAGGCAGATACATTACTTTGGACATATTATTTTATAGAAAAGGATAGAAGTGGACCCAGAGAAGATAAAATATATTGAAGGGTGGCCACCACCAAGGAATGTCTTTGAGGTGAGATCATTCATGGAACTTGCAGGTTACTACAGAAGATTTATTAAAGGATTCTCAAAGATTTCACACCCAATCAATTCCTTGCAAAAGAAGGGTGTGAAGTTTGAGTGGACATCAGATCGTGAAAGAAGTTTCTAACACTTGAAGTATTTGTGGACTAGTGCTCCAATATTGAGGAGTGTTGATACAAATGAAGACTTCGTTGTATGCACAGATGCATGTAAAGAAGGATTTGGTGGAGTTCTTTTTCAAAATGGACATGTGGCGTGTTAAGAATCAAGAAAATTAAAGGAACATGAAATACACTATGCTACTCATGATTTGGAATTGGCAACCATAGTGCATGCCTTGAATATGTAGAGACATTACCTCATGGGGAAAATATTTGAGTTGAGGACAGACCATAGTGGTCTGAAATATTTATTTTGACAACCAACTCTAAATGTCAGGAAAAGCAGGTGGTTAGAATTCCTCAGTGAATATGACTTTGATATAAATCATATCAAGGGTAAAGAGAACAAGGTGGTTGATGCACTTAGCCAGAGAGTGCATGAGATGTATGATACAATCATTATCATGTACACATTATATTTGAAGGACATAATTTTAGAGGCTGCAAGATTAGATCTACAGTACATGGAAATAAAGACAAAATTACAACAAGGTATTTTTTAGCAGAAAATTGAGAATTTTTAGTTAAAAGAGGATGAAATTCTTTTGTATATAGGCATAATTTATGTGCCAAATTCCCAGGAATTGAAAAATATGATATTAAAATAAATGCATAATGTTCCTTATGGTGGACACCCAATTTACTAGAAGACTATTAAAGTTTTCAAGAGCCAATATTATTGGCCAGGTATGAAGAATGAGGTTGTTGATTTTATTGCCAAGTATTTGGAATGTCAAAAAGTCAAGGCTGAGCATAGACACCCAACTAGTCTTCTATAGCCATTACCCATTCCTGAGTGGAAATGTGAAGTTGTGACAATATATTTCATCACCAAGCTACCCAGAACAACCAAGCAACATGATTCCATAATGGTGGTGATGGATAAATTTACTAAAGTTGCTCACTTTATTCCAGTAAATCTCACTCACAAGGCAACCAACATTGTTGATATTTATATGAGAGAAACTGCTCGACTAC
Source organism: Picea sitchensis (assembly GCA_010110895.2). Taxonomy (NCBI): domain Eukaryota; kingdom Viridiplantae; phylum Streptophyta; class Pinopsida; order Pinales; family Pinaceae; genus Picea; species Picea sitchensis. The sequence continues at coordinate 53,102 of SNQJ01S0057116.1, forward strand.
ATGGTATAGCCAAGACAATCATGTCTGATAGAGATCCAAAATTTAAATCAAATTTTTGGAAAGGATTTGGGACCAATATGAACTTTAGCACATCTTATCATCCAGAGTTAGAGGGGAAAACAGAGAGGGTGAATCAAGTGATTGAAGATATGTTGAGGATTTATGTGATGGATAAACCATCCAAATGGGAGAATTATTTGCATTTGGTGGAGTTTGATTATAACAATGGGTATCAATCATCTCTAAAGATGAGCCCATTTGAGGCACTTTATGGAAGAAAACACAACACACCAGTGAGATGGAACAACCCAACAGACTGAGCAATGGTTGGACTAGAATTACTCAGAGAAATGGAAGAGCAGATGGTGAGAATAAAATAAAATTTAAAGGCTACCTATGACAGGAAGAAAAGTTATGTTTATAAGGATAGAAGTCACAAAGAGTTAAAAGTGGGTGACCATGTGTTTTTAAAAGTAAAGGCCAAGAGAAGTTCCCTGAAGTTGGGAAATTGTTCAAAACTAGCAGCTCGTTATTGTGGGTCGCTTGAAATCCTGGAGAGGATTGGTCCTGTAGCATACATGCTTGCCTTACCTACATCAATGTGTATTCATAATGCATTCCATGTATCATTGCTTAAAAAGTATGTACCTGATTCTAATCATGTAATTGATTGGAATGTGATTTAGGTGGAGCAAGAAGGAGACTTCCGAGTTCATCCAATATGCATATTGGATTAGAAAGTCAAGCTGTTCCAGAATCGAGCAATAGTAATGGTAAAGGTCCAATGGACTTGGTACGGTCTTGAGGATGTAACTTGGGATCATGAGGATACTATACATATAGAGTATTCACATTTGTTTGAGGACTTTTGAATTTTTTTTTATATATGTGTATCTACTACACTAAGGACAGTGCATAAATAAGGGGGAGAGGAATGTAATACCCCTAGGCCGAACTCCATTGTAAATATAAATGTGATTGTACATATAGGATGATAAACAATGATACTTTGGGGCCAGTGTGCTTGTATGGTTATTGGGATGGTGAGCCAAAAGTTGAAAGACCAACAAGCCTATTTTTGTAAAATACAATCACACTTAGTTTTAATGAAAACACATCACTGCTGCAGACCAACCATGTAAAAGAGTATGGGGGTATAAAATCCACCAGAATGGGAAAGGGGGGCTGAGAGTCTATGGAAAAGGGGCCAAGATAGGGGGCTTAAGACCAAAGGAATATTTTATTAATATTCCCAAAAATGTATAAAGTATAAAGTATGGATATTTAAATATATCCTAAGTCCTTATGATGAGGAACACATCACCTTGCAAGGGAATCCATGTGGAACCAAGATAATTCCCAACATGACAAGTGTCAAGTGGGAACATGAAAATATAATTGGGGAAATCTAGTTCCTTTGAGAATCTTCCCATTATCAATTTGCAACTCACTACCTCCATGCTACTGTCATATGTACCTTCATGTTGCTAGTACATGTACTTGTACCAAGACCTTGGTTAGATTTGGAGTTGGACTGAAGAGGTGGGTTGTCAGGCCCATAGGACATTGAAGAAGCGGGTTGTCAGGCACATAGGACATTGAATAAACAGGTTGTTAGGCCCATGAACATTCTCTATAGGTGAGAGAACTGATAGGAATTGATTTCCCAAGGTGCCAAACTACAACTATAGGGCTCTGATAATTCATGTCATCCTGTTGCTGAAGCCCCAAAAGGGAAGTGGGGTAGTCGAAGGACTATTGGGTAGAGAAGGAGCACACTTCCTGGGGTGGGACAGACACGTGGGTAGTGAGGGACTATAGGATGTTAGTTTGATTTGGCACATGTGTATGATTTTTTATTCCATTAAAGAGACCTTAACCTGGTTAGAAATTCTTTACCTAGGTGGAATTTATCCCTATCTCAAGGGTGACCCATTGCTGAGAGTTTATGAGCGGTTTGGTCTAATAATGGGAGGAACGTGGAAGGTTAGTTGGTGTTCTTTTTACTAAACATAACTGTTTATTATGTGTTAATTTATATGTTATGTTAATATTTGTTCAATTATTCTTATGGGTTTTCTGTATATGTTGTATTTTTATATAGATGTTGTTATCCGCATTAATCTGAGAAATTGCAGAAGTATAACAGTTACAATATGATATCAGAGATGTAATTGGGAGATTTTTGTGTGGCCTGGCCCATCCTGGGTGGCTGGGAACATTGCAGGGGGAATGGAATCCCATGAGGGAATGTTTATTTCACATCATCTCATGCAAATTGTACCTGACCCTTCACCTCCACAACCATGGGAGGTAGACATTTACAACCAATCACCATATGAATTCATTGTTTGGCCTCCAAGTCAAGGGTGGTGGATGGAAATTAAACAAGGCACATGATGGAAAAAGGGAGAGTTTTTGGGATTACACTTGGAAATAAAGGATTAAATCCTCATAAATTTGCCCCCATCCCCCCGTCCCCCTAGTGGAATGATAGCCCCTCCTGTGCTCTCCACATCCATCTTGGAGCATTTTATATTATATCATAGAATCAATATTTACATATCTCGAGTTTAGTGTGGAAAATCTACCACACAATCCATATAAGTATATTTACCACAATTACATGTCCAACGATTCACTAGTTAAACCTTGACATTAAACTCCACACTAAGAATTTACACAAACATATTTACATTATTTACACGTGGGATCATTTATTTAAGCTCATACAATTTGAATCTCACCATTCTAGCTACTTATTTACAATTTATACATGATCCAATCTAATACATCCAAACAATAAAACATGAATTATGGAACAACACACAAATGTATTAAAATCTCTTTATTTTATTGTTTAGCTACAAATGACTCCCAACATCTTTTGCGTTATGTCTCCTTTTGAACTTATTAGTATACTTCACTTTATTTCTAAAATTACATAAGATAACAAACTTCCTTAACTTAAGTTCCAAGAATAAACAAGAGAAAGCCATGAGGTGGAAAGCCACTGCAGATGGATACGTGCATGCAAATATTAATTGTGTCCTCGAAGTTAGCAAGCCACTCATGGACCTCAAACTCCATTCAATTAGTTGACAGGTGTAATCTTCATTTTGATTATTATATTTACTATTTTTAAGTTTCCGTGGTGAGGAGTTTCGCATGTGTTGTTCGGATAATCCACAGTTGGTGTCATTTTGTCATCAAATAAATAAAATTAGTTGACACGTGTAATCTTCATTTTGATTATTATATTTACATTGTCATCGAATAAATACAATTAGTTGACATGTGTAATCTTCATTTTGATTGTTATATTTACATTGTCATCGAATAAATACATATTATGTCAGGTTGTCTTTGTTTACCTTGAAGAGAGTTCTTTGAAACTTTGCTTATCGAGTTGGTAGCTTCTAAAGATGAAGAGTACCCATTTGTTAATCAAAATATAGTGGCTTATAAAGGCGTATGGTCATAATTCTTGAGGCGAAAAATAGGTCTAGGGTTCTTTTTTCATGTTGTGTCTTAATTTTTTTTAAAAAGAAACAAATGAAAATATTAGAGAAATGGACCAATCTATTGGAGAAACATGTTGTTGATTATCAAGAAACAATAATAAGAAATGGTTCATTTTTGGAAAAATTGTTTGTGAATATGATGTATAACATTTTTTCCCAAAAATTCTTTCTATGACTGTCATTGTTGACATTAGTGCTACTAAAATTTTATAATAAAATATATAAGCTTCTACTTAGTCAGATTCAAACATAAAAAAGTATAGATTAAACCCCTTAATAAACTGGATTAAGAAAGACCGAATTACTCAAATCAAATTACAAAATAGATTAAAAAATTGAATATTAAACATAAATTTTAATTCATGTAGGATAAATTATATCTTAAATTTATGGTGAAACAATGGTGTAACTCATCATTTCGCATGGTTAATTTTTACCATATTTTATATATGGTGACATTGTGTTCGAAGTCCATGTTTTTAAATATAAAATTTTAAATTATGGTGCTAAGTGTTAGGCCATTTACACCCACAGAGATCTTAACATAGCAGAGAATCAAACAAGACAAACATGCACAGAAAGCAGTCACACAGGAGACAAGCAATTTACGTGGTAAAACCCTCCTTCACCTTATGAGGGAAACATCCACAGGACAGTGGCAGAAACATTCTATTAGTAGAAACCATGAGATTACAGCCAGTCTTAGGCAACTGGGAAACCCAGGAGAGGTATTGAAGCCCCTACTCATCAAATGACTCCAAGGCATTGATATTTATACACCTCCTCCTTCAGTTATACAAAACTGAAAACATTTAATACTGCCCTTATATTTGCTGAGTAGTTTCAACAATATCTTGTTGGAGAAACCATCGTGAACCACTAGACCAATTCAGGTCAAATAGTTGTCACTTTCCCAACAATCTCCACCTTGAAAACAATTAACCTGATGTCATGCCATTGTACATTCATCACCTTCTTGCAAGCTAAAGATAGGTGATATCGGTGCTTTCAAAACCGAAGCACCCATTTCACTATTCCACAAGGATTTGCCATGTGACCACTGACACCTCCCTGCAAGTGAAATATTTGATCTTCTCATCGCAAACATATACTTACTTCTAGCATACTATAAACGAGACATACCCTCCTTATTCCTTATAACCAAGACACCATCTTGTAGAAAGATTACAATGAAAAGTAAAGAGACATTTACCAGTCTCACAAGGATCATACTGAATCTCATCAGTATCCTTCTCTTATCATTTTCCTCGTCTCTATTTATTTCTATGCCCAAGATTTGTTTTGCATCTCGCAGATCCTTCATTTCAAATGTCATTTCCAACTGATCCAACCCGTTGAACTTAACCATGATTGTTCTTACTACAAGCATATCGTCAACACTCTAAACACCAAGATAGTGAAAAAAATACACTCAATGGTTATTCCACTTCTTGTAAAAACTGGCTCACCATGAAGGAATCAAACATCTTGTATCATTGCCTGATGCGCATTTCATGCCATACAATGATAACTTGATTTTTGCAAACAACTCTTCTGTCATGATCATGAGCACCTTCAGTGCTCCACCTCAAACATTGTGTTCGAGACCTTCGTCATAAAAAAACAAATCCAACCAAGTGAGTGTGACACCAGGTCACGTCTAGGCACCTATCAATGGATACCTATAGCTCGACCTTAACATAAACACCCCCTTGACCAAATCCAACCAATCTGACCAAGTAAGCGTTCATCGCTCACCTCCAGCCCCATTTATAACGAAGTTATAACTAGCCTTTAAGAAGGCTTCATTACATGCAATTACATGGACATAAAACCATGGGAAACTAACATGACCCGTAAAACCCACCCCCTATCACCTAATTCTATGTTTATACTTTATTGGCGGGATACCAGGGGTACACATGCCTAAATGAGGTCTTACAGCCATATGCCCAATTACATGCAAAATTAAATTTACAACTCCAAAGAAAATTAAATGTTCACACGGTAATTTTTACCATTACCATCACAATGATTGTTGCTAGTTACCCAACACTTATCTTGTGCATTACTTGACCACAATGCTCCATAGTGTGAAATCCTTGTTGATTAGAGGCACACCCAATCTAGGGAACCCACTCAATCCACCTCAATGCCAATGAGGTTCTTCTACACGTCCTCCAACATATGCTCTGGACATGACATATTGGCGCCACACTGAGTACATGCATGGCCCTGTTATCCGGGCCCTTAATTCCCATGTATTCTAGCTCACTCTGTCATGTCGATGACTTCAACCGGTCCAAGGTTACATACGAGACATCATCGTCATGCTCCTTTTCTGACGAGTGCCACCTTTCACCATACTCGAACAAATCCATATTCATCAATGCTTCACCGCGTTGCATGCTTGTAGCCCTTGGCCCCATGCTTGTACATTCCAACCCTCTTCCAACAAATTGATGTGAGCTGCAACAAGTACATACCTCTGTTCTTACAGATTTATTCCTCATGGGCTTTCTTTTGGCACTATCAAGAATCAACTCTCCAAAACAGAGCTCAGTTCTTCGTCCCAAAAAATGGACTAGTTATCAACATGGGACAAATCCTTCCGTCATGGCATTGTATCAAACCTAGATTTGCAATCCAAAAGCCACACACTCTCTCGGCATTGTCCAGGAAGAGCATGCATTCTGCGCTCGCTTCCAGAGACTCAGGGCTTAACGCATGGCTTCAATGTTCTCTATCCTCCCTATGCAACCATAAATATTATCTTATGTCGCCATGTCCACGCATGCACGCCCAACCTTTCTCCAAGTGATAGACCTATGACTCCTCTCTACATCTTGTCTACGTAGGAAATCAATGGGGTATCTATTGAAAGATCCATTCTTCTCCAACATGTTTCAGGCAAAGGATAGATCCACAAACAAATCACAGGTGTGAAGCTAATAGATCTAACATATATTCTCATGTTAGGACATTAAATCACATAGAAATGATTCATATAAGATCCAGACATTCAAGTTTCTGATAAAAAAATCAAAGATTAAATCTAGCCTCCATGGTTTCCAATATCAGGCCACTCTTTGCTGGAGAGTCCAAGTCTGCCTCCACTTCTGTCACTGGCAACGATCTATGAATATCTACCTGTTGCTCTCCTTTTTGCATCCTCACACAAGAAACACATCAAATTAGTTGCCTTCACCAGATTGGGCCTACTTCAATGTTTCCTGAGGTGTGTATACTGCAATGATGGGTCTCCTCTCTGACAAGGCTCCTTTCTGTAGCTCCTTCTATGGAGCCTCATGCTTTTTGCAGAATGTGTCCTCTTCCTTCACAAGGGACCCATGTAAACAGTCTAGATCAACTCCTGTCTGCTGGAACATGAACTCTGCAATATGATCCTCGATCAACTGCATCACCATTTGCACTAGATTATCTGATCTAAATCACATCTCCCATAACTAACAGATCTGTCCACTTCTGCAACTGCTCCTCCTTTTCATAAAGCACAGGTAGCTCAACACGAGACGAACAAATTCATGTTGTATCGATCTCATATTTCATGGTTGCTGGCCCTCCTCGATACTTCTTGTAGGCAACTCTTCGAACTTCTTCCAACGACAGTGCCTTTTCTTTGTAGTGGTCGGACTAGGGCAGTTTCTGGACCATGGAAGTGGCTTTACTCAATCGCCTTTTGCCTTCAACTGGCAACTGCTATCGCCTTTCCAACTTGTTCCAGAATCATTCTACCAGCTCCCAACACAACCCCTTTGATGGTTGCTCCAGTCGTCATTGTCCAAATCTACCCTGTTGTTGCTAGCCTATTCTCTAGGTCCTCGCACTACACCTCTACATCTACCACAACTATCAATTATGACCGTCATACAACACTAGGGTTCAAACAATAATCAATCGGCCTCCACTGTCCACTAGATCCTCCACTTATTATTTAGAAGTGGACAAGCCCATTCTACCAGGTTGTTTGTCTTCCAGATTTAATGTTTGGGATGCACGTCTTCCAGTTTTTCCATGGAATCTTAGCATTTCTAGAGTCCGTCGCCTTTACCAGCATGTTTCCTCTAAAGAATCGTGTCCATGGCCCAGATTTCGACCTGCCCGCATGGCTGCAGGACATGAACCAGCTTCAAAGCCAACACATCAGGGTGCTTCTCCTTACAAATGTTGAACACCTCTACTTTCCCCTCTCTCCTTGATCAGGACATTCCCGATATCGAGGATTTGAGGATCTGGCTATCCTTGTCATAGAGCTCCTCTAGATCAAACAAATTGGCGGCCTCATCTTTCACCATTGTCTAGATCGACTGAAACTTCTTTCCTCACAGATCTCCATACTTTTTCTCTTCTCCTCGTTATCATTATGCAACCTGGGCATGGTTTCTTGCAGAGACCTCCACTAGTCTGAAAATGTATTGAAGGCGATCCACACATTTTCAACTCAACAATGGCTTTCCGTTGCCAATTTGGATTCTGTCTGGAAAAAATATTGCACATATAGGTACACAGATCCATATATCCACCCTCAAATCTATCAGGTGAACAATGACATCCATCCTCGTTAACATTATGCATAACAAGGAATGACCATCAACACACAACAATCGATGATCAGGTGCCTCTCTTCAAAATCAAGTCCACGCATTATCTTCACACTCAACCTCCTCAATCCCCAAGATTCGATCCAGAAACTACTTCATGCTTGGAGTCCTGCCTAACATCATGGAAATCTCCACGTCCCACGAGTTGTAGTCATGGCTGCCAAAACAAAAATCCCTGAGAGTCACAGGCATGCTAATACCATCTCCTCTCCAAACTTCACCTACTCCAAAGACAACCTTCACACAGGTTTTCCTAATAGCCAAAGTGGCCTCACAAAGATCCGGTCCTTCTGCTCGATGGAGAATATAATGACTCTTTCATCACCATTGTTTCCTTGCCTCCCAACTTTGTTGGGTCCTCCATCCACACACAGTCTTCAACGGTTCTTCTTATGGCCGATGGTCTTGGTGGCTCCCCTTTCGGTGCTTCTCTCTTCTCTCTCAACATTTTTCTCTGACACCACCTTTTGGCCATTTACACCCACAAAGATCTTAAGATAGAAGAGAATCAAACAAGACAAACATGCACATAAAGAAGTCACACAGGAGACAAGCAATTTACGTGGTAAAACCCTCCTTCACCTCATGAGGGAAACATCCACAGGACAATGGCAGAAACATTCTATTAGCAGAAACCATGAGATTACAACCAACCTTAGGCAACCGGGAAACCCAAGAGAGGGCTTGAAGCCCCTGCTCATCAAATGTCGCTAAGGCATTGATATTTATACACCTCATCCTTCAATTATACAAAACTGAAAACATTTAATATTGCCCCTATATTTGCTGAGTAATTTCAACAATATCTTGTTGGAGAAACCATTTTAAGCCCTAATATTGGCTCATTACCCCTTAATTGGAGCATATTACATTAGTAATGTTATTTTATTTATGTCAGCTTTATTCCATTAGTTGTAATTATACCTCCTAGTCTCCTATATATACCAAGGAGACATTTTCATTTGGAATCATCTTGGAATTGTACATTTATGTGGGCATAAGGAGGTTTTCCCCTCGAAGAGGCTTATTATCTGAATTTCTCTCCTTTTCAAGGAATTGAGTACTTATTCTGAGGTTTTTCTATGCTATATTGATATTTGGTTCTTAACATGGTATTAGAGATCAATGTCTTGGGGTTTCGCTGCTACATATGAGACACCTTGGAATTTTCGCTATAACTTTTTTTCTACAATGTTTCAGAAGGAACAACTTGGAGGATATTTAGTAGACGGATCAAGGTACGTTGGGTTAAAATTTAATCTCCTGAGGCCTTATAATTTTGTAGATACAGCCTGTGCAAGATAGGGTTCTGGAATCATCCTGAACTGAGTCATTGCAGAATTTTTGCTATAAAAATTTTTCTGTAATGTTTTAGACCCTAAACTCCAAAGGATATTCATAGAAATTAGTAAGGTATCTGTGGTAAATATTTCAGCTTATAGGTCGTCTTACATTTGTAGATACACCCTGTGGAAGATAGGGTATCTGACT